>JAJJMA010013500.1:0-13953 GCA_023529015.1 Papaver nudicaule | reverse complement strand
TTACTCGACAAACTCTGACATCTCCACGATTGAGTAGTTTGTCTTATTAGCTGTAATCCACTTCCAACTCGGCCTATATAAGGCGAGCTCGAGATCCATTGTAAGGGTTGGATTTTTGGTGTTACCTTAAGTCGTCAGAGTGAGACTAGTTAGCTTCTCCTCAAACCTCTAAGCATCATATCCATGTATTAGCAATTAGAATGAAATACAATTTATAGTAATGATTATATTATCACTGTTTACTTATAACAAATGAATTCGATATTGTTCTTATTATCTTCGTATTAATGCATGCTCCGTATATTGTCTCCAAGACCCTAGTTAGTTTAATAGATCTAATGGCTGTCGGGTATAAAGTGCTTATGCAGATTTTATACTCACACAGTTTGGCGCTAGAAACAGGGATGATTAAAACAACTTAGGGTTTGCTGCGATTCATGGTTTTCAAATTCTTTGGGGAATTTTTTTTTAGGGTTTTCAAGCTTTCCTTTAAAACCACATTTTCATTATGAGCTCCACTACCACCTTGGGTGTCTAAAGATCATAAAGGCTTTAGCACACTCAAGGGTTTTGAGCAAATCATCAACATGATAAGATTGATGTTTCTTCAAGGAATCCAAGCCTTGAAGCGCAGAGATCCAATCAAGAGCATAAAAACTTTTCCAAAAATGCAAAAGAACCTCGATAAAATCTCTAGGAAAAATAGCTTTCACTTTGGGATCAGTCATTACAATTCCCAGGAAATACCCTTAAAATCTTGCGTACTATTTATGTTGTGGAAAACAGTCTAGGGCTATTTTAGGGTTTCTATACCATGTCTATATTTGGAAACAGGCCTTGCAGCTTTCGTACTCAGAGTTCAGATTCGAGAAAACTAGGACAGCTTACCAGAACCTCCATATTTGAAAGGTAGATTTGGATAAGCCAAAAAAATAAAATAATATTATGATCTGAATGATACACGTTTAATCAATCCTGAAACCTCGCACGTCAGAATCTGTTACGCATACTAGGGTACATGTCAGACATAGTACACTGCACCAGCCTCTCTGGACCTCACAGGTTTTCTGCTTTTTACAGGTCACTATCAACATGGCTTCGAAATCTGATCAAATGCCGAAGCAAAGAGTTGGCTCCTCGAGACATGGAACAGGCTTTTCGAGGCACAACACCAGATTTTCAACTAGCAAAGGACTCTCGTCAGAGGTAGCAGCAAGCACAATCCAACACAGGGAGCGTATAAACGAGGAAGAAGTACAAATAGAGGACCTAAGACCAGATAGGGAAGGATTCCCAGTAGGTGACAAACCGCCTCATCAGCAAATTCAAGAGGAAGATGGGGAGAACGACGAGGACGAAGGCGAAGATGACATCCCGAATGAAGTGCTGCCAGCGCGCCAACCCACCGAAGAAGAAACTACAAGAGCTGCACAGTTCAGAAAGTTTATCCAGAAGAACAAGAAAATAAGGAAGCTAAAAAAGCAACTAGCCGAGGCAAATAAAAAAGCTGCAGAGAAGTCTGCGTCAAACTACAAAGGGAGCAGTGAGGGACACTCTCGCCCACACTTTATATCACGATCCAAGGGACACTCGGTGTCGAAAAGCAACAGCCAGATCAAGGGAGACCCCAAGGACCATGGGATAGTGATCTCGAGCAGAAGAACTGAACCTAGTATACGTCCGAAGGACAACATCATACACTTGGTATACGAAAATGAGCAGGCGAGGAAGGAGGCCAAAACACAAGCATTACAGCAAGTCATGATGGAGCAAATCAAAACGCTCCGAGCAGAACTTTTCGATAACAGGATTCAGTCAACTGATAAGGTAAAACTGACTCAAGCAATCAATGACGTCAACCGTTCACCACTGAGTCCCGAACTTCTTGCCAAGGCCATACCAGTAAAGTGCATCATGCCAGTTTTTACACCAATCTTCGACGGGGCAGGAAACCCGACTCTATACATCAAAATGTACCTGCGAGTATTTTTGGCTTGGGCAGACAAAGACGAGGTGCTTTGTAAATATTTTCCTTCTAGCTTGAAAGGAGAAGCCTTGGCTTGGTACGATAACCTGACAGCTAGCTCGATCTCATCCTTTGAAGAACTATCTAAAGTATTCATACTTCATTTTCTATACAACAACTCATCGAAGCCAGGAGTGGAGAAATTGTTCAGCATTAGAGTCAAACCCGAAGAATCCATTAAAAGCTTGACAGACAGGTGGACTACCCAGTGCGTGGAAGTAGGAAATGAGGCCTCAGAGAAAGACAAGGTGAGAGCATATCTAAACGCACTTGACAAGAATCATCCGTTGTACGACAGGCTTTTCTCCAAGAATGTAGAAACATTGCAAGACCTTCAAAAATATCAAAAGGAGCAGATCACGCTGGAAGAAATCAAGGAGCAAGCAACTCAAGGGAAGGAAACCATCTCTAAGCAAGTGCACTCCATAAACAACTTATCACTTGAAGAACGAGATCACGCCATGAGCAATCAAGCAGGAGACTTTTCAAAAAGAGAAAGGCAAAACGATATGGGAGATATGGAAACAAAGGCAAATTTGGTGATGGGAGATATCATGATAATAGAAAGTACAACGATGGCAGAGGACCCGACTCTCTGGGAGAATTCGAAGGCAATAGTACTCAAAGAGAACACGAAGGAGGCAGAAAGTTCGGAGTACCAAGGTCGGGATTTCCCGCATTCCAAGACAGAAAACTGCCAAAGCTGTGTGTTACCATCGAGGACACCCTCCGGAGTATCGAACAATCCGAGATGTCAAGCGATATGAGATACCCAAGGAGCAGGGGAAACCAACCGAAGCACACTCGGAACTCGAAAGACTGCCAATTCCACAAATTCCATGGGCACACAACAGAGGACTGTGTCACGGCGCAGGACCAGATTCACTTCTTCATTTCAAAAGGAAAATTCAAGCACTTCCTAGAGCTACCAAAACCTCCACCCAGCCAGCCACAACCAAAAGAACAAAAACAAGAGGCGTACGTAATAACAATCGACCGAGACATTCCAAGGTTCAGCGACTGCAATTCAATAGTTTATGCCAGCATCTGCAGACGAAGCTTCAAAGGTATCCATAAAGAGAGAATTCACAAAAGAGATTTTGAAGGAAAGGAGATATTGAGTGTAGCCACGAAAGGGCATCTCGAGGAATGGCAGAAGCATCTAGTTTTCTTTTCTGCAACAGATGTCCCCGACGAAGGAAGATCGCACAATGACCCTCTAGTTATCACACTACACATCGAGGAGTCGTCCATGCCTAGAATATTGGTAGACTCGGGAAGCTCTTTCGACATACTCTTTGGGAGAACATATGATAAGCTGTTTGGAAAAAATGTTGTTTTGGTACCCTCCTCGTACAATGTTTATGGTTTCAACGGAAAGCCTTCGACACCAAGGGGAGAGCTATCCTTAACAATCCACATAGGAAAACTAGAACTTTCAACATCATTTTGCGTGGTCGACATAGACTCTCCTTATAATGCCATTGTGGGAAGACCTTGGCTAAATAGCATCATGGGAGTAGCCTCCACACTTCACGGAAGAATCCGATTCCCAACACCACTCGGAATCAGAGAAATATTAGGTAATCCAACTGAAGCTCGTGTATGCCACGAAATTGACGTTCAAGCGAGGGAGCATCCGAAGCAGGATTCCCCAAACCAAGCCAAACACCCAAAGATAACAGAATCCTGCATAAGGGAGTTCATAGCTGAAGTCGAAGATGGAATGGCTTGCACCACCATGAGAAGCCCAGCAGTCTGCAAGCTAGGCGCTCGACCTATCAACAAAGGGAAGGGTCATTGCCCCGAAAACAGAGAGTAATTCCTCGTGGCAAGCAGTATGTACTAATGCCAAGCGAATCAACTGACAGATCAAGCTCGAGTAGTGCTGGAAATACTACTCGAGCTACTTAAAACCGAGCAGGAAATACTGGAAATACTACTGGAAATACTACTCGGTTTTACCTACTGGTTCAGAGAATTTGGAAAGGACACTCTGGAGGAGCGACTCTGGGCAGGACCATATGTGATCGAAAAGGCACTTGGAAACGATACCTACAGCCTAGTTAATCTCGAGGGTCAAATACTAAGCACCCTAGTCGAAGGAAAGAACATGAAGCACCTTAATTAGAACTTTATATGTAAGCAACACATAATAAATGTCGGTATTAGAATGAAAGAATAAAGGAAGCAGCTTGACCTGTTGTAGTTAAAAAATATTGCACTCCTCGATGCACTGTACTTCGATTCAAACTCCAGATCCTACTTGAATAGGCAAAAGTCCTACCCGAATAGGCAAATCTCCAAAGGCTTTCATGCCATAAAAAGAAAATAGGCCACGACACCATATATCCCCTAGTGCCTTGACGCAATCAAAAGGCCCTGACGCCAAGGCCCAGATGCCAAAAATAAAAAGACCTCGATTAGCAGGCACAGAGTGGATGTTGATATAAGCCGTAAGGGCCCTACGAGATATATGAAACAGTCCTCTACCCACAAGACACCCCGTTAGCGGTGGATACTTTTCATCTAAGCTATATAAGCTCATGACGCATTTGGACCCACTACCACACGACCATGAGGACCTCTCTTTTGAGGCGTCGAGGGGACGATAAATGGGATTAACATCTACCTTTAAAGGTGGATGGAACCCCGAGGCAACTAATTTGCTTACATTCACGGGAATGATAAGCGAGTTACGTAGCCAAGGGATCTCCTCTAAAATCAAAAATAACCCCGAGGAGGGGCAACCGAGAAATATATTGGTCGAATTCTAGGCCGTGATAGGAGAATAGCACCTTCGGGACACATGTCAAGATCAGAGGGATTGAGAGCATCAGTAAAATGTCATGGTTGTACTCCGAATAAGGAACATCAAAGACATCACTAATAAAATCCAAGCGAGAGAAGATCTGCACAGACGACTCGAGGACAAGGAACGAGGCACCGAAGACATCTTCGGGGAGAGCTCACCGAAGGAACCGCCTTACTCGACAAACTCTGACATCTCCACGATTGAGTAGTTTGTCTTATTAGCTGTAATCCACTTCCAACTCGGCCTATATAAGGCGAGCTCGAGATCCATTGTAAGGGTTGGATTTTTGGTGTTACCTTAGGTCGTGAGAGTGAGACTAGGTTAGCTTCTCTCAAACCTCTAAGCATCATATCCATGTATTAGCAATTAGAATGAAATACAATTTATAGTAATGTTCATATTATCACTGTTTACTTATAACAAATGACTTCGATATTGTTCTTATTCTCTTCGTATTAATGCATGCTCCGTATATTGTCTCCAAGACCCTTAGGTTAATAGATCTAATGGCTGTCGGGTATAAAGTGCTTATGCAGATTTTATACTCACACAGCTACCTTGGATGATACTTCAGTTTTCTATGAATCAGAAGAAGAAATAGATAATTGTGCACTCAGTGCAATGACTATTGACTCTATCCCTGACAACACTGTCTTGAACGTGAAATCTTCAGTTGACATTACGAGAAACCTTGGTTTTAAAAAACCAGAATTACTCGAAAATTGTACTTATTGCGGCATGAAAGGACACATCTACTCTCATTTCAATCGCTATAAGAAAAATGTTAGATATGTCAACAAACTCCAAAGAAGAGCAACTAGGCTGACAAACTCACTGCAGATGATTCGTGAATCATATCACAAGAAGGAAATGGAAGGTTTGTCTTCAAAATCTTCTAACAAAAGATTCTTAAAGAGAGATGAATCTCATCATGTCAAGAGAAAAAAGATTAGAACTAATAAATCTAGGTCAGAGGAGAAAAACTCGGTTCAAGAGAATGAGCAAAAACTTGCTCATCCTTTCACAATCTAATGTGGGAAAAAAAATGTGCGACTTTGTTCTAAGTGTTCCGAGAACAAGGTCTATGCACATATAACGGACACAATGGTAACCTCCTGTTTTTTTGTATGTGCTTATAGATTTATGGAGGCCCTTGTAAGTTTTGTTAAAACCATAATTAAATCAGAGGATTCGACAATAATTCTCATCTCTAACATTTGTTGAGCCATGCTCCAAAGAGATAAATCCACGCTCAATTGGTTATGTGACCAATTTTCCTGATGGTTAGTGACCAGAAAACCCCAAAGCGGTTGTCACAGTTGTCATTCTGAGCATTATTTGCCAATACATCAAAATAATAAGAGTCCAAAATGTAATGACTCGATGTGGGTATCAATAATCTCTAAGCAGATTCCAACTCTTCCCCCTGCCTCTGGCTCTTAAGGCAAGAGTCGAGAACATGACCCATGAGAAAAGGTGGACTTTTGCTCGAGAACATGCAATTAGATATGTGTCTAACGAAAAAAATCTTATACTGGGACACACTGAATCCTTAAGTTAACTATTACTCGTGAACAAGTGTGCCGGTCGTTAACTCTTGAACTACACGTTTCAGAACCGACTTCCTTCTTGAGGAACACTCCTATATGATCAATTTTAATTTTTGGAAACTCCTTTCCAGAAAACCTATATATATTGAAGAGGTCTTGGGTGATACTCATATCTCAAAAACGTGTTCATGGATTCATCAAACACTTTCTTTATCACCAATGGTGAAAAACCTATTGCCATGAAAACTGAAGAGGTTCCTGTGTTTCCAAAAGAAACTAAAAAGAATTTTTTGAAAAGCAAGAAGAAGATGATGAAGAAACCTAGATCCAATACTCCCAAGAATCATAGAATTGCTTCTATTGTAAAAGAATGCAAAGAAACTAGAAGAGAAGTACAAACACTTGGTGAAGTATATTTGAAGTCACTGCAAGTACAAGAAGCTATGGTGAAACAACATGAAGCTTTCCTTAACAGTCTCAATCAGAAGTTTCATGAACCGTACGTTCCCATGGCACAACTCTTATTGAGGGAATAACAGACATTGATAATTTTGTCAATAATCTTATGGCATAGTTAACTCCCTATTAAAAAGTGTTTGTCTTTTCCTTAGGGTTTGGGTAATCACTATGCTAGAAGTAGTTATCTTTTGATTTAAGCATGATTTGCTTGTGCTACTTCCATGTCTTCTTTTCATCAATTAATAGAGGTTATTAAATTAAAATCTTAATTGATGATTGCAATGCTTGATCTTAATTGATTATCTATATGAATGTATTGCATAAATCGTGAACTTGCCTTTTTAGCCATACCACACGTTCGGGTAAAGCAGTTCATGAAGAGCTATCAAAATTCATGCTTCTGACTCTTATGGCTAAGGGGAGACGATTTTGATAAAGAGGAACCTCGTAGGATACAATATTGAACTCCGCTGGATTAAATGTTGTACCTTTAATTCTTAGTCTAACAACCACTAGGAAGGGGTAACCTAATGTTTTCTCTAAAGGCGATGGTTGACCGAAACTCTCTGAGAAAGTAGGAAGATTAAACCTTGAATTCCTATTTGACCGTAACTGGCTAGGAAAGAAAAACATAATTACAATTTTACTTGTAAAATTGTATATCACCCAAGAATTTATTCCAAATCCTTGCTTGGGAAGGTCGTCGCGTTGTTCCTTGTGGAATAACACATAATGGGGGAGAGTTCTTTTGAACTTGTGCTTCATGGTAATATCTTTTTGGGGTGTGCGACTGTGGAATTTGCGAGAGAATTGCATCTTTTTATCTCTCGTTTCAGGTATGTTTACCTTTTCTACATTGATTATTGTTGTTTTATGAGGACTCCTATTTTTCTTGTTCTTTTGTCTATTTTATGACAAAAAGGGGGAGAAATCTTGTAGTAAGGGGGAGTAAAATCTTTCTATCTACTACGACAATTGTCTAAAGCATTGTCATAGGGAGTAAAATAGATGTACTTGTCATGTCAAAGCAAAGTTAGTGTATTGAGTAAGGGGAAGAACATATCATATTGTGTAGTATCTTTAAGCATCGATGCAATATGCTTATAAGTTTTATATACTACTCAAATGCATAACAAACTCCTATTGGACTATGTCCTACTAGAACCAAGATGTGTGGTGACATTGAAGTTTGTTATCTCTACCTTGAATCTTCACTTGCAGGAACACTCTTATTTGAAGACGTTGAAGATTACGAGAAGATCAAGTACATTATGGTTAGGGCTAAAAGATTTTACTTTTTGAATCCATATGTAAGATTTGTTTTGTCACTAAAATTGACAAAGGGGAAGATTGTTAGAGCATTGCTCGGTTGAACCCACTGATATTGCTATCTTAAGTCAGTTGTCAAGTTTAGATCACAAAAACACAATCTTTCATAAGTTTACACTACAACCTCGGACTAGGATAATTTTAGGTAATCGAGACGAAGACCATTGAAGACGAAGACCGGAGCTTACAACTTGATAAATCATAACGTCCTCGCTAAAGGTTAGAAAGTTTTTTCCTTTCTATGTTTCGTATTTTCCATTTCTAACATATCAATAGTCTATGATGTTGTTTATGCGATCCGAAGGTATTCTAGGATTCTTCGCCTTTGCATTTGTCACATCCGTGATAATATGTATAGGTAGAGTATGTTGAATTGTCTCATGAAATGACCTCAACGGTGAACGCGTTCATGAACGCGTACATGTGTTGTTTATGGCATTCCTGAGAACGAGCGGGTCTGTATGAACGCATACATACGAGTTCACTGATTTTTCCTGAACTCTAATTGACGAGAGCTCTATGAACGCGTTCATGAACGCATACATATAAGCCATGGAAACCTTCCAACTTTCATATCGGCGACGTATCTTGTTTGGATACTTGGGGATACTTGGAAATACGTATCGGATACTCCATTTTACGTATCCCTTTTTTTTATTACCTAAAGGGTAGAGGGATACTTTGAGATACTTCTGGGATACTTGAGAGGGGATACTTGGAATATATTTATAACAGATTACAGATATTTATTGAAAATTTGTAATTATCCAAATAAATATAATATAATATTGTATAATATAATACAAACAATGCTTTTTGATGAAAATAATATTGATGAGTGAATGAAGTTTTAGCAAGTTTTTATTCTTCTTTTTTAATATTTTTAGGTATTATTAGGCTTTTTAGTTTATAACATTTATTTCATGTGTTTTTTATTCATTAAGATGTTATTGTTATATAAAATCATTTTAATATATATACGTATCCCGCTGTATCACTTATCCCTATACTTTTAAAATTGACGAATCCCCGTATCGGTATCCCCGTATACGTGTCCCCGTATCAGTATCCGTGCTTCATAGATTGACAGTTCTATGAACGCGTTCATGAACGCATACATATAAGCCATGGAAAACTTCCAACTTTCATATCTTAAAGTTTTCGGTCTAGACATGATTAGTTCTCGGACTCGTCATTACTTGGCCCATGGAATTCAACTACTTAATCCACGCGATGTTCAAGCATGTTTTGGACCAAAAGTCGCAAACCTTCAATCAACCCTAGTCCAAAGTTAGAAGAAGATTGAGAATGGGTATTCAAGCTATGGACTTTCCTAGTTCAGGAACTTGCTCGAGCCCTACTCAAGGTTGCTTAATTTTCAAGCAAAGCCTCCCTTGATGATCACTATAAATAGATGACCTTCTGCAATATACAAGTCAATCCTCTACATATCTGTGTATCCTTGCATAAAAGTTGGTCGTCATTTCGAAGTCTTTTTCTTGGACTATGACTATTGAAAGACTTCACTTGAGGATCGTGAAGCACAGGTCGGAAGTAAAATTCCTGATCCTGTATCTTGGGTCGATTAAATATTTTCAATCTTATCACGACCAAGATTTGATAGAAACTTCGTAAGGTAGATCTTGTATCATAAACCCTAGAGGTTCCGTAACGCAGATTCACGAACTAGGTTTAATCTAGCGTTAAGAGGTAAAGCTGTTTAGGCTAGATCAATAAGCCATTCAGCAAAACAAATTTCCATTAACTTTGACTTTAAGTCTAAAGGAAATCACAATCGTATTCTCGTTTAATTACTTGGATTTAGCCGTCCTGTTAAAGGCAGGGTAGCGCTAGTCTTCACGTAGGGAAGTGGAGCAACTTCTAGGCCTGTAAAAGATGTTAGCTAGGGGAATCAAGTACGTAGGTTTCTGTGGGAGCCAAGAGACGTAGGAGCACATTGGTAGCTGAATTGCTTGTAGGGTTAATTCAGTCTCGATACATTCCAGTCCGAAGTCTGAGAGTAGGCTAGCGTCTGTATACCGTTCATACTAAGGGAGTTCACATCTGGACGAGGTCCCGGGGTTTTTCTGCTAGGTTTGCAGTTTCCTCGTTAACAAAATTCTGGTGTCTTGCATTACTTTTTCCTTCCGCATTATATTGTCTATGATCTATATAATTGAAGTAATTGCAAGTTTGTTGATTCATAAATTTGAGTGAATCCATCTCTGTTGAGATCTACAAGAACCACATTTTTGTTAGGGTTCGGTTCACTGAACTATACTCAGGTTGTTGTTTGAATATTGATTTGTGAGATCGTTCAAACAATTGTAATCAACTAGGTTCACGAAATTTAAAAGTTGGTGGTGTATCTCGGTATCCCTTCCTTTTCAGGTTTCACATGTAGCCATGTGATGGAAAAGATCAGGTGTTACTGCATGAATGATACCGTTAAGACCATCATAGTTTTGCTTGAGTACTGATATGGGCGGGTACCATGGTTTTGTAGGGGGTACCAAATTGGGTGATCCAACGGATGCGATTGGTCCTCGCTATTTTGTCCTATTCGGTTTGGTCCCAGCCCTATCACTATTGGTCCCCGCCCCTACCAAAAACGGTTTTGCTTAGCGGCAAGAGTTTCCACATCATCATAAGCCGCAATGTCTTTTGGGACAGACTCACGCTTAACTAGAATAGCTGGTGGTGTGTATCCTCTTTCGACATAAACCCAAGTTTTGAAATCCCCGGCTTGCAAAAAAAAATCTCATAGCAGATTTCCACCATAGGTATTAGTGCCATCGAACTTTGGTGGTACGTTACAAGCTCTTATGCTTTGTTTCATAATTCACGAACCTCGATAAACACAGATAGTTACTCCTTTTATGTGTTTACCGTCTCTGATACCAATTCAAAAAGCAGTTGTATCGAAATATAACCAACATTTTTTTTGGGCTCGTGAGTCTTATGGTAAGATATGAACGATCTCAAAAATCATTATCCAAACCTATGATAACCTAAGTTCGGATTACAAGTGATCAGTCCCGACGCAAGACAAGTCTTGATGAATACCTCGAAGGGATTGACGACCAACTTCAGGTTATTATCACGTACTACTTGTGTTTTCTTTAATTATATAATTAGAGATATAATGCGGAAAGTAAAGCACACAAGACAACATATATTTTTTTAAACGAGGAAACTACAATCCAGTAGAAAAACCTCGGAATCTCGTCCAGATTGAACACCGCACAGTACCAACTGTCTACAAACGCTAGCCTACTATAAGACTTTGGTATGGGACGTAGAAGAGACCAACTCAAACCCTCCAAGTGAATTTCCTACTGTCACACTCCTTACATCTCTGGATCCCCCAAAGATCCTACACACCTGATTCCCCTAGCTCACGTCTTTGACTGGCCTTGGAGTTGCTTTAACCGCTGTTAAAGGCTTCTTGAAAACTTCGGCTTTGCAACCTCTATTATCAATTTTATGTTTCAAACTATCCTCTTCACTTTAGCATACGAAAGTGACTTCCTTTGGATTGCTCCAGGTCATACGAATATCTACTTACAAGCGGGGCTGACAAGTAAACCGAGTAAAGTATGCCCAACTTGTCTCTACCTCAGGTGTGAAACAAATCACTTAAGAGACTTACACAACTCGAGATAACCAGGCCTTACAAACACGAACGTGAAGCCGGGCGTTGCTTCAGTTAAAACCATGTAGTACGTATCCGTTCTTAAATGGCCTTATTGCAGAAGAGAAGGACCATAGAATAGACAAGAACGTGATCAGGCAACCAAGGTTACAGGTTAATCCGATAAATACCACAAAAGAAAATATCTCCTACCTGTGCTTTCCAACTCTCTAGAGAAGTCTTTATAGCCGTTGGGTAAATCCCACAGAGGAACTGCTACCTAATAGAGGATGACTACCACAACAAGTTTGCACCGAAGTGCAAATAGTTTACGATCAATTCACAGAGAAATATCACGTATTCTTGATGCTTGTGGGTTTCTTTCTTTAATACTCTATTTAAGTTCAGTCCACCAGATTGATATCGGTGCTTCTTGTTTGTAGATAAAGAAGAAGAACAGATAAAACGGGCGGAGAGAGAAAAGAAGAAAAGAGAAAATGAAGGAAGAGCATATTAATTTGGTTAGGTTTATACAATTTTCTTTCATAATTTGGGCATTTAATCCCCTAGTCCAGCTATTAAGCCCAATATGTCAAACAACAACTTTGGCCCATTCAGCACTGCTTAATAGGTGTTAAACATCCAAAAAAAATTGGCGCGGCCGCGACCAAATTGCATTATTGACTGAAAAATTAAACCCCCCCACCCCACCAATAAAAAATCCAGATTTACTAACACCAACACAAAACAAGAAGAACGAATTTATCTCCATCGACATCATCAATAACAACAACTTTATCAGCAACAATAAGACAAGGATGATTGAATTACTTCTTGTAATATGTTAATTTATCTTCAATTTATCAAAGCAAATTGTACATATACTTTACGCATTTAAATATGGTAGATTAGAAACAATTGTAGTGGTACACATGAGGATCTTTGATAAAAATTCTTTTATGATTTCACAGTTTTTGTTGGCGATTTTTTCCCAGCAAAATCTAGTAATTTTTTGTGGTTTCATTTTGCAGCTACTCATGATGATAATGTGTTAGTTAGAAGAAGGTTTGAGTGGTTTCGTAAACGAATTGAAAAGTTTAGAGTTTCTAATTCAAGTTGAATACGTACCTAAAAATGATGTACTAGATTTACTTTGTTTATGCGATTTTAGTGTATGGGTTGATTCATATGTAGGTTTTTTTTTTTTTTTTTTTTTTTTAAAATATTTTTTATTCCATAATTTCTTCATTATCTGACTTTTACTTATTCGAATAAAAAACTTAGATGAAAGAATTTAAAGTGTATTGAGATTTCTGTGAACAATATCATTAATTGTTTCCACATCAATCTAATATGTCTCTGCTGCCCTAGTCAAGAAATGTTTGATAGTAAATAGGACATATAATAAAGGTTAGAGTTTTAGTTGGATGATTATTCTTTACTTAAAGATAGTTTACTTGATGATATGGAAGTTCTTTATGTTTGAACATTGAAAGTTGTTGTTGATACTTGATATAAATGTAAATGCACAAGAAATCGATGGTAGGTTTGATAGGTGTATATTGGAAGCTTATCTCTTAATTAATGAGTTGTTATCGCAGAAGGTTGTTGAATCTATAAATCCTTGGATCCATAATTATAAATAATGATCATCTTCAATAGAATCATAGTCGGAACTTCAAAAAAAAAAAAAAAAAAAATTCTTTCATCGAATAAGTTGATTATACTCCAATATATCGTGATTGTTTCTAAATGAAGATCATCAATCGATATAATCGGGAAAGTGAAGAAGAAGACTTAAATGACAGTTTACAACATGTGGTTTGTTTTGATATAAAGGGCGTTTTTGATAGTCTGCATACCACGTGTACTTACTCTCCACGGGTTCACTGATGTTAAGTTAGTAACACACACCTTGATAGATAACATAACGACCAGAGGTTTTGCTAATTAGAAAATTTATGAGAATTAATGAAATTAGCTATCTTTGCATGGAAGAAAACATAAAATGCCCCAGAAATATATGAAGAAGAAATAAACTAGATTTTTCTTGTACTCCCTCCGTCCCATATTAATTGATCTAGTTGCCTTTTCATTTTAGTCTATTTTTAGGCTAAAATGAAAAGACAACTAGCTCAAT
>JAJJMA010013451.1:0-13546 GCA_023529015.1 Papaver nudicaule | reverse complement strand
ATATATATGCGGGGGGAGGACTTGGTGGCGCCACGAAGTGTGGCGCCATGGGAATTGGTGGCGCCATGGGAATTGGTGGCGCCATGGGGATTGGTCAGGGTTGGTGGCGCCATGTTCATGGCGCCACACACAGACCCGTCGAATTTTTTTTTTTTTTTTTCCGGCCTCGGCTTGGCCGAGTCCAAGTTTGGCGGCGCCATGAATATGGCGCCCCACGCGTACTCGTAAAAGAGATTATATATATATATTTTTAGGGTGACATTGATCGAAGTCAAGTTGGCGGTGCCATGGATATGGCGCCGCATACATGTATAAATTTTTGTTGTACATGTATTCCAATAAGAATTTACGCCTAGGCATTTATGTTTTTAGAAAATACGAGTAGCGATGACTTACTTGAATTTGTTTGCATGCTGCAGAGGAAGCGTGGCGGTAACCAGAAGTCAATTTCCAGCCATCATTCCGTTCGTGATACTGCTGCCAGGATTCCCAAGTGTGATGACAGCTTTTCATATGCTCCTGTTGTTAGGAACCCGACTGCCTTTGTTGGTCGCGGAGACTTTTCTGCCTGTTTCATCCCAAGGCAAGGCGACTTCGACGATTCTCTGAACGTGGTGTCGTCGGAGACTGTTAGGTTTTGTATGGAATCCAGGCGCTTGAGGGTGTACTTGTTGACTTCAGAGTTCCGTCCTTCGCCGTGCCACTTTGTTGTGCTTGGTACGACTTTGTGCTAACTAACGAGAAGGTTCGGCCGATCTTGGAGCGGTCAGGAGTCTTCCATGCGGTGAAGGCAACTAGGAACTTGAGAATGTATAAGGATTCTGGCGCCATTGTTACTTTCTTCCTTCGTTGGTGTAGGGCAACAAAGACTTTCGTGACCAGTTGGGGTGAGTTCGCGATCTCCCTAGAGTCGGTGGCTGCTTTATATCATCTTCCAAGTTAGGGAATCTCCCAGATAGCTGTTCTTCGGCTCAAGGCGCGATGATCGAGGTTTTGAACAGGAAGATCCAAGAATTGCAGGTACCCAAAGCTTATTCAAACGAGAATTATATTAAGTGGACCGACCACTGGTATGTGGGTGGCGCAAGTCCCAATGGGGGAACTCCCGAGAGTGTTCTCTGTATTGCCGCGCTCCTAGTACTCTGGTTGTCCAGGGATATTTTCGCTGATGCTCCTCGTGGTACATTGAAACCTCATGTCGTTCCCCTTGCTGTTCTCCTGGCTCATGGTCAGAGCTTGCCTATCGGCAGCTTGTTCCTCGGTTCTCAGTATGCTCAGTTCGATGTTTTCGTCCGGGATATGTCGGTGCCCGGTGTCAGTAGGGTCAGTACTTACGCAAACCCCTCGTTTATCCAGGCGTTCTTGTGGGAGCATTTCATACCTCATAGACCCAGAAAGAGGGCTTCTCTGAATAACACATTGAAGGGGTGTTCTCGAATCCTGCAGTGGAATAGCAAGTTGCCCATTCCCTCTCCGGAGTTGAGGGATTTGCTAGATGATGAGAGGAATGTCGACTTCCGCCCGTGGTATACTAACTCTTCCTCTGATATCATACAACCCATAACTTTCACGGAGGACCCTGGTGTTGAGCTACGATCAGGACCTCCAGAGTCGAATGGCCTTACTGTTGGGCAAGATATCTTTATCAACAGCAGCACTCCTGGTTACATCCTTGGTTACCTTCACGGAGAAGAGGTGGTAATTCCTTACAATATTGATAGGGCGGCGAGAGTGATGGGTTTCGATCAAGATGTGCCGAAGAAGTTGTCCCTTGTGCCTTCTGCGGCTGAATTGCGGTCCTCGCTCGACGTATCACTTCACCTCGGTCGTCGTTCTCCCTTTATCTTTCGTCACCGACCAACGAGGATGACTCTCGAGTATCATGAGTTTTGGAATGGTACTCTCAAAGTCCTTCGTGGTTTCGTCAACGAGGGAAGTCGGGGTACTCTCGTCACTTCCGCTCAGGTATGGTGATCCTATTGCAATTCCTTCTTGGTTATAAAATGTCTTTCTCCTTACCCTTCATTATTCTTCTGCAGATATGCTCTACTCCTAGTCCCCAGTCGGATGATATGGTTTCAGTTCGAGGTACTAGGAGGGATTGACCTCGGATGAGGGTCCCCCGGGGACACGTGCCAGAGTATGAGGACGTGGATGTGACGGTAGTGGATCTTCTACCAAGACTGCTTTGCTTCTCTGTTAATGTTCAGTCGAGTCTTCATCCTTGTATTGCCTTTCTTGCAGACGGATCACCTAGGAGACACAGAGCCAGTGGTGTCTTCGACTGTTGGTGACAAGGAGCGAGAGGTAACTGAGACGTTCAATGCTTCATCGCTTCTTCGTGAGGAGCCGCATCCTGTCGCGGTAAGGGATTCGCGCTCTCTATGTCCTTGGCTATTTTCTTCTTTATTTCTAGACCAGTGGTAACTCACGCCCTCCTTTTTGACTCCTCCATTTTTTTAGTCTGCGAAGGAGAGCAGAGAGTTCATGCGCGATGAGGTTGTCATGTCCCTGCTAAGGGCTATCCTTGTTAGTAGTAGTTGAGTCTGTAGTCCCCTTAGTTAAACTGTGGGTGCCTTTAATAACGTGTATGTAGTTCACGTGAAGGCTTATATATTATCTTCTTGTATTTCTTTTGCTCTCAGGTAATAGTACAATCACCTTATCCTTCTCAATTATTCACCTTATCCTTCTCTCTCTTTTCCCTGCTACTCCTTCTTCCCTTCTAGATCTCGAATTCTTCTTCCCTTCTTCTCTCAGTTCTTCTTCCTTTCTTCATTTGAGCTATAATTATCACTCTTAAGTTCACTTTGTAGTACTAGTACACTACAAATTGGTACCAGAGCAGTCGATTTTTTTTTTCGGACCTGTTCAAGAATGGTGTCTCAAGCTGATCTCAACAACATTCAGTCCAGTCTCTCAAAACAAATAGCTTCCTTAGCAAAGGTCGTTGAAGATCTTGCCAAGAAGGTTGACGATAATGCAAAGAAGGCTGAGGATGCTCAGGTTACTCCTTCTCCAGTGCTGTTGGCAACACTTAAAGCTTACCTTGATGAGAAGAAAGCACCAGATCGAGATTCAGGTGGTAGCAAACACAATACACGCAAAGGTATTTTAGAAACCCCTGGTCAGAACTCTCCAAATGAAAGTGGAAGTTCATCTGCTGAGTCAATGCAATTTTCTACTTCTAATCGACCAAAAATTGAGTTTCCTCGCTTTGATGGTTGTAATCCAAGGTCTTGGGTTCGTAAATGTAGACGGTATTTTCAACTTCACATCATGGATGAGGAACAAAAAGTTTCTCTAGCTTCTTTGTATTTAGAGGGTAAAGCTGACGTATGGTTTCAGGACTATCAGGAGGGGAAAGACAGAATTATTTGGGATAGTTTTGTTAAAGAACTAACTACTCGTTTTCAGGATCTAGGCCATGATGATATAGTGGGTGAATTCAACAAATTATGCCAAATAGGTTCTGTTTTAGAGTACCAAGAAGTATTTGAGGAGCTGAAGGCATTGATGATTGCTAAAAATAAGCATCTTACAGAGGAATATTTTACATCAAGCTTCATCAGTGGTCTTAAGGAAGAATTGCGTATGCATGTTCAAATGTTTTCTCCTACATCATTATCCAAAGCTATCTATCTTGCTCGTATGCAGGAGGCTTTACTGGAAAATGCCAATAAGAAATATCAAAAATACCACAGACCACCACCAAGTTACACTACCTCAAATAACAACTCTCATAGAGGCACCACCTCACCTGTCACTAGTCCAAGATTACCTCCTAAGCCTATCAGTCCACAATACAATAGCTCTCACACATACACACCTCCAATTAAGAAGCTATCTTATGCTGAGATGAGGGCTAGAAGAGAAAAAGGACTTTGCTACAACTGTGATGAAGTGTTTAAAGCTGGCCACAAATGTGTGAAGCAACAGATATTTATGCTTGCAGCAGATGATGATGAAGCTCTTGACACAGATACTGACTCAACTATTGGTTCTCCTGTTATTCATGAAGCTGAGGAGGAGGTGGAAATCTCAGTTCATGCTTTGTCTGGTAATGTATCTCATACAACTATTAAGGTTCCTGGCAAAATTAAAAAGAGAGTTCTCACTATACTAATTGATAGTGGTAGCACTCATAGTTTTTTGGACCCTGAAGCAGCTAAACTATGTGGATGTTTGGTTAAACCTACTTTAGCTCTTCCAGTGGCAGTGGCTGATGGCAATAGACTAGTGAGTAATGTTGTATGTCCCTCTCTCAAGTGGACAATGCAGAATCATGAGTTCCAATTTGACTTAAGACTGTTACCTCTAGGGGGATGTGACATGGTTTTGGGTGTGGATTGGATGAAGGAAATTAGTCCAGTCCAATTTGATTTTGTTAAGCTTACTGTGTCCTTCACTAGAGGGGGTACTGACATTGTTCTACAAGGGCAATCTGATGCTGCTAAGATATCAATTATGTCTGGTACTGCAATGCAGAATTATCTTAAGAAAAACAAACATGGCCTAGTTGGTCATCTTTATTCTCTTACTGCAATTCAAGCAGAAGCAACACCTCCTGAAATCACCAATCTTCTTAAATCCTATCCATCAATTTTTACAGAACCCACCTCACTTCCACCCACAAGAGCTCATGTTCACCACATACCACTTAAACCTCTTTCTTCACCTCCAAATCAAAGGGCTTATAGAGTGCCTTATATTCAGAAATAAGTAGTGGAAAAATTAGTTCAGGAAATGCTGGCTTCTGGGATAATGCAACCAAGTCACAGCCCATTTTCTTCTCATGTGTTACTGGTTAAGAAGAAGGATGGTAGTTGGAGATTCTGTGTTGATTACAGAAAACTGAATGACATAACCATTAAGAACAAGTACCCTATTCCATTGATTGAAGAGCTATTGGATGAGCTACATGGAGCTAGAGTCTTTTCCAAAATTGATCTCAGAGCTGGTTATCATCAGATAAGAGTTCATCCTGCTGATGTGCATAAAACAGCATTCAAGACACATCAAGGGCACTTTGAATTCTTGGTTATGCCTTTTGGCCTTACTAATGCCCCAGCCTCATTCCAAGCTCTGATGAATGATGTGTTCAGTCCATACTTAAGGAAGTTCATTTTGGTTTTTTTTGATGATATACTGATTTACAGTCCTGATTTACCTACACATCTTGAGCATCTACAACTTACTTTATCTTTATTACAGAAGCATTCTCTTTTTGCTAAGATAAGTAAATGCTCTTTTGGTCAGTCTAACATAGAATATTGGGACATATCATCTCTGGTAATGGTGTTGCAGCTGATCCATCCAAAATTGAATGCACGCTTCAATGGCCTCCACCATCATCTTTGAAGGAATTAAGAGGATTTTTAGGCCTTACAGGCTATTACAGGAAGTTTATTCAGTATTATGGTCTCATCAGCAAACCTTTAACTGAGCTTCTCAAGAAGAACTCCTTCAAATGGACTGCTTCAGCTCAACTTGCCTTTGAAAATTTGAAGAAAGCAGTAACTTCAACTCCTGTACTTGTCTTGCCTAATTTTTCTCTGCCATTTGAATTGGAAACTGATGCTTGTGATGTTGGAGTAGGAGTTGTCCTTATGCAACAAAGGAGACCTATAGCTTTCTTCAGCAAAGCAATGGGAATTAGGTTCTCAGCACTCTCTGCATATGAAAAAGAATTGTTGGCTATTGTTATGGCAGTTACTAAGTGGAGACCATACCTATTGGGGTCTCATTTCACTGTTTACACAGATCATCAAAGCCTCAAGTTCTTTATGGAGCAGAAACTACATTCCATGCTACAACAAAAGTGGTTATCCAAACTCCTTGGCTATGACTACACTTTGTGTTATAAGAAAGGTAGTGAAAATAGAGTTGCAGATGCATGATCAAGGGTGCCAATTGCTTCTTCCTCTTCTTGCTCTGTGTTGACACAGGCTCAACCCAATTGGCTATTGGAGGTTATTAAGAGTTATAACTCTGACACACTGGCTCAAGAGCTGATTCCTAAGCTGATTATTGCACCTTCTTCAGTACCTGATTTCACTTACTCACAAGGCATTCTCAGGTACAAAAATAGGATTTATATTGGATCCTATGGAGACTTTAGGCATCAAGTTTTAGCTGCTATACATTCTTCTTCTGTGGGTGGCCACTCTGGTTCACAAGCTAGCTACCAAAGAGCAAAGTCATTCTTCTATTGGATTGGTCTCAAGAAGGAATTATTTCAGTACATTAAGGAATGTGATATTTGTCAACAGCACAAACACTCCAACACATTTCCTGGTGGTCTGCTTCAGCCATTACCAATTCCTGAGCAAGCATGGACTCACATTAGTATGGATTTCATCACTGGGCTGCCAAAATCTGAAGGTAAAGAAATTATTTTGGTAGTGGTTGACAGGTTTACCAAATTCAGTCATTTTATGGCCATAAGTCATCCATACACTGCTTCCTCTGTGTCTAAGGTGTTCTTAGATAATATCTACAAACTCCATGGAATGCCAAGCTCAATTGTGTCTGACAGAGATAGTATTTTCTTGAGTAACTTTTGGCAAGAACTATTTTCCAGAGTTGGTACTGCATTACATTTGAGCACTGCTTACCACCCTCAGTCTGATGGTCAGACTGAAAGAGTAAATGCTTGTTTGGAGTCTTACCTTAGATGCATGACTAGTTACAGACCAACAAAGTGGGTTAGCTGGTTATCCCTAGCTGAATGGTGGTTCAATTCTACTTATCACACTAGTTTGAAACTCACTCCTTTTGAGGCACTATATGGTTATCCTCCTCCACAGTTTGGACTTTTTGCTCATCAGCAGACTACTTATACTTCAGCTGAAGATTATTTGCACTCAAGACAGGACATGGCTGCTATTCTGAGATCTACACTGACTGAGGCACATCATAGAATTAAACAACAGGCTGATAAGAAGAGGGTGGAGAGGTCATTTCAAGTGGGAGATTGGGTTTATTTAAGACTCCAACCATACAGGCAAACTTCTGTGCAGCTCAGAAGGAATTTGAAGTTAGCTGCCAAATTTTTTGGTCCTTATTTGGTGATTGAGAAAGTGGGATCAGTGGCATATAAGTTGCAATTGCCTGCAGAGTCAAAGATTCATCCGGTTTTCCATGTCTCTCAGCTCAAAGCTAAGTTGGGCACAGGACTACTTCCACAGACTGAACTGCCAACAGTTGATGCTGAAGGGAGAATGTTGGTGGAACCATGGAAGATTTTATCTACCAGAACTATTCTGAAGAATGCAAAATCTGTTCCACAAGTTTTGGTTCAATGGGTTGACTCTACTCCAGACTCAGCAATTTGGGAGGATGCTCACTTCATCAAAAAGAAGTTTCCAGAGTTGATTCTTGAGGACAAGAATCATGTGGAGTAGTGGGCAGTTGTCATGTCCCTGCTAAGGGCTATCCTTGTTAGTAGTAGTTGAGTCTGTAGTCCCCTTAGTTAAACTGTGGGTGCCTTTAATAACGTGTATGTAGTTCACGTGAAGGCTTATATATTATCTTCTTATATTTCTTTTGCTCTCAGGTAATAGTACAATCACCTTATCCTTCTCAATTATTCACCTTATCCTTCTCTCTCTTTTCCCTGCTACTCCTTCTTCCCTTCTAGATCTCGAATTCTTCTTCCCTTCTTCTCTCAGTTCTTCTTCCTTTCTTTATTTGAGCTATAATTATCACTCTTAAGTTCACTTTGTAGTACTAGTACACTACAGAGATGGTGGTGACTAGTGGCGTAGCTTCCCCTATTACCGTAGGCGTGTCCATGGGCGAAGGTGACGAGGAGGAATTCGTCGAGAACGGCAACACTGAGGAGATTGTGGGCTCCGACTCCGGGGATGCTGCTGATGCTGAGATCGGGGCCAGGGAGGCTAGACTGAACGCGCTTTACCCGGGTCGAGGTGTTGCTTTTCCCCTCATGAGTAGAGTCAGGTCCTACCAGGTGGCCATAGGCGGTTTCGTTGTTTCCCGAGAGTATGAGGACATGTACACACGCATCTGGAGAGGAGTTCGGGCATATTGCAAGGGAGGACGCAAACCGTGCCATGGCGGAAGGGTTCGTCGGAGTTCTGTTGGAGCGGATTGCTGAGATGCAGGAAAACTCCATGCATGGGGTTGAACCAGGGATGCTGCAGGATTGGGAGGATGCCATAGCAGCTGCTGAGTCTGAGTCCTACAATGTGACTTGGCTCCGGGAGAGGTTCGAGAAGCGGAAAAATGCGAAGGTTGGGGCTGAGGGGGTTACAGAAGACGTCCTCGCAGCGAAAGAAAAGGAGGTTGCTGAACTGAAAGCTAGGTTTGTGAAGGAGCGGGAGGTTCTTTCAAACATGAGAGATTCTTATGAAAAGGCTAAGGATACTGTGTTATTTGGTCTTTTCTGATTGTTTTGGTTTTGTTTCTCGACTCATGGTTTTGGGAATTCTTTATTACTATTCATTCGAAACACAATGATAAAACGAGTCTCATGTCTCGACTATGTACAATGGTTTTATGTTTTTTTTTTTTATAACTAAGGTTTAATTGGGATATGCTTCAATCCACTTTTCCTTGATTATTATCGCATCTTTGCATCCGTCTTTGAGTGAGGCGAGTTTGTAGTACCCGTTCAGCGCGAATTTAATAACCACGTAAGGTCCTTCGGGCTGTCCCCCTCCTTGTCTGCTAGTCTTCATCACCAATTCTCCCATTTCGTAACCTCCGTCGTTGGTTACCGAGGCTCTAAGGCGGTGAAGCTTCCGGTATAACGGTGATTTTCGAGGACGGCGGGTAAACCTGTTGTCGTTGGTTTTCTCGTCCCCTATTTCTAATTGGGTAAACAAGGTATCAAGGGTTTCATGGCCAGGGGAAGAGGTCGTCCATCTTCTAAAATATTGAGTAGGGTTCATGATCCACTCATACCTCGCGATAAGCGCTCCATCCGTCTTTTGCGGGGATGCCATCCTTGATCTTTTCTCGGAGGTTGGCGAGGCTCCTTCTTCCTCGTACAGGGATATCGTCGCTGCGTGGAGATCCTATGGCTCAGTTGGTGCTCCAAGTGGGATTGCGGCTTCGTTAAGTGGACTCTGGTTGTCTTTGAACCAAGGGTGACCGAGGACCATGTCGTGCTCTGAGTCTCGTGGGACCACATACATTTCAGTCTATGTTCGTACTCCGTTCACCTCTATTTGTAGAGTTGTTCGTCCACGAGTCGTCACCGTCCTTCCTTTAGGATCTTCCAACGTCTCTGGTAAATCGGTGACATCGTGTAGCGAGCCTCCCGAAGCTTCTAATGTTGTTGCAGAGATGATGTTGATTTTCGCTCCTGGATCCAACAATGTATTGGGGAATCCTACGTCGCGTATATGCGCGGTAGTGAGTATACCCCAACCTTGTCTAGCTAGTAGTCCCCAGTCGTATCTTACTGAAGCCTTGCCTGGGGTTGACGAGCGCGGGTCTTCTTCCTCTCCAAATGGCAGCCGTCTTCCTGACACCACGTGGTTGAGCGCTGTAAACATGGCTCATCGTTACGACTTCAAGAAACACAAGATTTCGCATAGTTGGTGCATCAGATTCTCTACTCTCTGATTCACGGGTTCTTTGTGATCCATGAGAGTTTGGATGTGTGGGGGCTCTGGGCACGACATATAAGAACGTGTTTTGGCCTTGACAACGTATTCTTCGAGAATTCGTTTGAAACTGTTGCACTGGATCGTGGCGTGGCTGATTCTCCTGTGATAATGACAATAATGAGGGTGCTTTATCTCCTCAGCAGTGGGAGGCCTCAATGCTCTGGGCAATTCTACGAGTTTGTATCGGACTAAAGAGTCTAGCAGTTGTTCCATCTCCCTCATCGTGAGGTCGTTTGGTGGATCGATCCCTTCTTGTCGTTGTTGCGAGCCCCCTTCTGGTATTACGCTCCGCGTCGTTGGGTCGTGTGCTTGGTGTTCAGTGAGGTGTTCTCCCGCTTTTCTCTACCTGTCGTTGCCTAAGCTTCTATTGTTTTCTTCAGTGAGTTCCCCATGCTTCAGTAGTTGAGCCCTCTCTCTCAACGTGGGTATTATAGAGATAGACCTTGATGCTGCCTCCTGGAGTTCGGCGAGAGTCTGGAACTGAAGATCTTCTAAGAGATCACGGTAGATAGGAGTCATGGTACCAGTGCAAATTTCCACTAGTTGTGGCTCTGTTACGTCTGGGGTGCAGCAACCGAGGGCTTGTCCTTTGAACCTTTTCACGTACTCGTCAGGGCATTCCCCAGCTTTTTGACGTACTTTACTTAAATCGGAGAGAGTTACCTTCCCAAAAAGAAATTCCTTGAAGAAGGCGTCCATCAATCCATTCCAGGTGCTCGTGGTTCTTAGTGGGAGATGAGCGTACCATTGGTAAGCTCTTCCGATAAGAGACTTCGGGAACTCGTTAAGCCTCAAGGTATGACTGTATCTGTATTCCCCCAGGGACTCTAGGAAACGCGAGATATGTTCTCGTGCATGACCGGTTCCGTCGTACCTGGGAAAAGAAAGGGTGGTGTAGGCTCGAGAGGCTTCTCGGGCTGGTTGGTTGTCGTCCTTGTGGTGTGCGACCATAGGCGATTCGTACCTCGTTCTCGTGATGGTCCTTTCCACTGCTGGGACTCCAGGGGCGTTCGGTGGTTCCTCCGCCAGAGACTTGAGGTAGGCTGTAATCTTCATCAAGGTGGCCGTGATGTTCATTTGTTGGTTAGCGAGAGCATCCTGTCGCCGGGCTATCTCTTCTATAGTTGGAGGTGTTGGCGGGTCCTCGCCTCTTCTGCAGTTGATATTGATCGGGTGATGGCTATTAGGATTCAAAGTGTTGAGGTGAGGGTGAGGTTCTTCAGACCCTATCCCTAGCCCAGACATTCTAAGATGACTTTCTGGAACCGAGAGAATGATCTCCCACTGTGGTCGCCAACTGTTTTTACCTGCAAAAACAATGTACCGTCTCTGGGTACTTTCGTAGTGCTCGGAGATCAAAGTCGAACAAGACAAGCCTAAACCAAGAAAATGGCCGTTCCCGTCTTGCTTCGGTCACAGAGAGGATAGAGGTTGGTCTAGGGAGGGAAACATCAAAGAAACTTGAGATCAGGTTGAGGATGTGTTTTGGGTGTAAGAGTTCAAGATCTCCGTCGCGAAGTCGACTAGAAATCTCCTAGGCTAGAAACGTTTTTGGATTCTCAGGTGTGTTTTCTCTGAGGCTCTGACGTAGTTGTTTCTGTTTCTGTGTTCTAGCCGTTCTGAACGTTCTGCCTTGGAAGATAGAGGAAGCCTCTATTTATAGTTTTGAACTCACCCTGATCTCTCGACAGAGAAGGTGAAAGTCGTGGAAGAGTGGGGGAGTGGAGGACATGAGTTGGTTTCCGCAACTGCCTGAGTCGTGTATGACATGCCCACTAGCGCCATCTTCTCGTAACTGTCCACTATCTCCATCAGTTTCTTTCAACTGCCGTAGACCGCCAGACCAATACCCCTAAAGTTATCCCCACGTGTGATGTTTTGATGTCTCGAGTGAGTGATACGCGGATATTGCGTAGTTGAGTTGAGTAGAGTAGAGTTGTATGACTAATTGTCGTGACCAACATAAGTGTAGTGCCTCCGGGACACGAGTACAGGAGTGGCTTTGGCTATTGGCCAAGGCCGTAAGTGTTTAGCGCTATAGCCCAGGAGGCTACGGCCTTGGTCCTTGGCCAAGGCCAATTTTGAACGAGCTTTGCGGTTGTTATGTTATGGTGGCGCCATGGCTTATGGCGCCACGGCCTTGGCCAAAGGCCAAGGCCAACCTTTTGTGGCGCCATGGATTATGGCGCCATGGCCTGGGCCTTTGGCCAAGGCCAGCTTGTTGAGGCGCCATGGATTATGGCGCCACGGCCTTGGCCTACTCGTTGTGGCGCCATGGATTATGGCGCCAAGGCCAGCCTGTTTGCGGCTATATTCCTCGTCACGGCCTTGGCCTTTGGCCAAGACTAAGTAGGTTCGTGGCGCCTTGCGCCATGGCCTTGGCCTCTTGGCCAAGGCTGATTTTCGTGGATCCATGGTGTCTCATGGTTTGTGGTGCCATGGTATGTGGCGTTATGGCTTTGGCATTTGGCCAAGTCTCGACTTTGGGGCAACCTGTGCCTTAGTCTTGGTGTGAGTGCTTATGCTACATCACACTGTCATGGCGTGTTTATCCATGTTAGGCTAGACCATCCTGAACTTGGGATTAGATCCGCTTAAGCCTGTTTAGGCCGATGTATGCCTCTCAGAGAGCTCTGGACCGGCCTGGAGCTTCAGTATTCCTGAGGTTTGCATCAAGACTCGTATGTTGAGTCGTATTAAGAGGAAATCCATGAGGATACATCTCTGTTAACTCTTCACCGTATACCATTAAGCGACCTGGTTCTGATATCGAAATGGGTGTCGACATGAAGCAGATCAATGGGTTTAATATGTTGGTGAGGTTATTAGTACTGCACTATGATATTACCCTCCCCACCGGAGTTATAAGAGAGAGCTCATAGAGAGTTTATTCAGCTCATGGAATGGGTTGCACTCTGAGCTATAGAGATGAGCCTGAATAGGCGATTGCCTTTAATAAGACATGGTTTCGAGAGTGTTTTGACAATCTTGTCCCTCTCTCATTTTTCACCATCTACAGTCCTGATGGTTTGTGATGAAATTTTTCACAATATTTTCCTAAGTCCTGTAATAAGGACTTCCACATTATAAAAAAGTCCAAAATGTAATGACTTGATGTGGGTACCAAAAAGATTTGATACAAAAATTCTCAATAATCTTCCCTGCCTCTGGCTCCTAAGGCAAGAGTCGAGAACATGACAATTTTTTGTAAATTTTTTTGTTACAAAAAACTTATTTTATTATGAGGAAAGGATTTTATTTTTTTTTAAAAAAGGGGTTTTTTGAGTTTCATGAACTCACACGTGTGAACGGACACACGTCACTAATTAAGGTTGATGAACACATGTTGTTCAAGAACGACTGAGATAAAAACAAGAACATGCGTCTTCTTCCTCAGTCTCTCAACCCGTTTGAAAACCCAAAGAGAACTGACCCAACAGTTCACGAAAATTCCTTGTTCTCATTCATTTGTGAACAAAATCAGAAACCAATTGATTCGGTGAACTCCTTGTGCAATTTCAAGGGACGGGTCGTCTTCGTTTCACAATCCCGTTGTGTTCTTTAACTTCAATAAGAACATTTTTTGAGTAAGTTTTTTTCTCTCTCTCTCTCTCAATCTGTTCATGAACATGTTTTCACAAAATCGTAGAGGTAGAAAACATGTAGGAGAAAGCTCTAATGCTAGGAGAGATGATGATGAGGATGCTAGATTTGTTATTCCTCTACCATTGGTTATTGTTACCAAACTGCAATATGATCACGAAATTAACATGTATTTTGTTAATAGTACTTGTCGTGATCACTATAACTCATAGCGTAATCGAAGTTTAATTTATGAACGCGTTTATGATAATACTGTCAATGAACATGATTTTGTGAAATTCATGGAGGAAAGGGAATGGGGTAAT
>JAJJMA010013440.1:5188-30403 GCA_023529015.1 Papaver nudicaule | reverse complement strand
TATTGGTCATATTCTGGTTAGAAACGTCTTCTGACGAGTCGAATTCTTCATCGAAGCACCGAAACCATAAATATTGGTCATATTCTGGTTAGAAACGTCTTCCGACGAGTCGAATTCTTCATCGAAGCACCAAATCTAATGATATCTTTCTTAGTAACATCTTTTGGCAAGGCGGATTCTTCGTCGAAGCACCAAATGTATACGTATTGGTCATATCTTACGTGAAAACTACTTGTGATAAGTGGGATTCTTAGTTGAAATACCAAACCTAGTGATGTATTGCTTCATAACGTCTTATGATGAGTCGAATTCTTTGTCTAAGCACCAAATGTATAGGTATTGATCATATTTTGGTTAAAAATATCTTGGGACAAGTTGGATTCTTCGATCGAAACACTAAACTGAATGTTTTTATTCATATTTTTGCATAAAAAAGTCTTGTTATAAGTCGAATTCTTCTACTGGAGCACCAAATCTTTAGGTATCGTTCACACCAAACCAATTAATGTTTGCTAGATTATCATTAAATTGATCCCCTAAGTCGGATTCTTCATCGCATCGAAGGTTGATTAGAAAAGAACCGAAAACACGAGCTTGAGAAAGCACACAATCCGTATGACTATCCAAGCGATTCTCCACCGCTGATAAAGAGTTTAAGAGTGAATACCAGCCGCTCATCCATCCCCCAATCCGTATGAGCATTCAACTCATTCTCCACCGTCGATAATTAAGTCAACCCCCCAATCTCTCACCGTCCAACACGATTTCAACTCTATCTAACCAAAATCGAGCTGAAAACACAAAAAACAAATCTCACAAAATTTTCCGCCCTTTCTCTGAAAACAGAAAACCCTACCTACCCAAAATTTCTCCCGCTCCGATTCCCCCCAAAATCCACAGAAGATGCCAAATCTAATCACTCTTAAACTACCCAAACTTCAGAGATTCAATAATCTCACAAACTTGGCTCCAAATTTCGAAATCCACTCAAAATTCCCCCCAAATCTAATCTCTCTTATAAATCAGTTGAGTAACATCCCAAACTAGCTCTAGGGTTTTTATTTGGATTTTTGCTTTTTGATTTTTCTCGAGTTTGAAAAATCAACTATCAAAAATCAACTATTAAACCCTAAGCTAGAGTTGTTGAGCTTCAGATGTACAAACCCTAATCGAATTTTTGCTTCAGATCTACAAACCCCTCAAGGTAATATTTCATTCTTTTTGATTTTCAGTTTGTTGTTAGAAATTAGGGTTTTATATTTGCTTTTTGGTTTTCAGAAATAACTAATTTTTGTTTGTTGTTTGCAGGAATCTCTCAAGCTTTCAAAGGTAATAAACCAGTGATTTTTCTAAATTTTGTTTGAAATTAGGGTTTTGATTCTTGTTTTGTTTCATGTTTTCAGGGGAATCTGTCACTCTCAGTCTCAAGGTAATAAACCAGTCTCTGGGGTTTTTGATTTTTATTTGATTTTTGTTTGTTTTTTTGTTTGATTTTTGTTTGTTTTTTGTTTGAACGATTTCTGATACTTTTTTTATTTCATGTTTGCAGGGGAATCTCTCAAGCTCAAGGTAATAAACCAGTCTTTTGTGTTTTTGATTTTGTTTGATTTTTGTTTTTTGTTTGAATGGTTTTTGATTTTCTGGTTTGTTTGGTGTTTGCAGGGGAATCTCAAAGTAAAGAATGGAAGCTAATGTAAGTAATACTCAACTGATTGAGTTTGTGTTTGTGTTTGAATGTTTCAATGGAAGTATGACTTTGATGAAACTGATTTTTGGTCTTGTTTTGGTGCAGGTTCAATATCCTGGTTCTTCTCCTGGTCCTTCAGCTGAGCAACATTTTGTTTGCTCACAACAAACAACTGGCTCTTCAACTGTTGAACCTGTAGTTGAGGAAAAGAGATGGCCACTCGTATTGGTGATCTTGTCCGTACTTATTGCCCTATCTTTGTTCCAGATTGGAGAAGTATGCCCGACACTTACTTGGAGGATGTGTGGAATGCTTTGATGGTAATATACTGCTCTCATTCAGTTTTCGCTTCTTTTAGGTAGTTCTGTTTTTTATGATTGATGGAGCTTTAGCCGATGAGTGGCTAGTGTATTCACTTTCCTATGTGCGAGAACATTGCTTTGCATATACAAGCAATCAACTTACACATATGAAAGCGAATGTACCGGCTCATTTAGTTATTGCTCCTGAATCGACTTTGTGTTGCATAGTAAATTGGATACAGTTCCAAGTGAGCCTAATTCAGCTGTTGAAGGCTAAGGTTCTTCAACTGTTGAACCTGTAGTTGAGGGAAAGACTGCACCTAAGTTGTTGGTAGAAGTGGATAAGTTGATGGTAATATTCTGCTCTAATTCAGTTTTTGCTTCTCTTTGATACAGGACAACAAACAGAATTTGATGGTGCAAAGCCAAATAGTTTCTCAGATGGTGTTACAATCCCTTCAACCCATGCTACAAGATTCCTTGGAGCTTTAGCTGAGGCTAGGTTGGTGATTCACTCTCTTACGTGTGAGATGATAGTTATTCAGTGTTATGAAATGACCAACTTACACGTAGGAGAGTGAATGTACCAACAGATGTCGCTATTGCTCCTGAATCTAAACCATGTAGCTTGTAGACTAGCATATGACAGGATTATGACAAGATTATGATTTATAACTTTAATTGCTTGAAATCAGTTTGTGATATGTTCAATAGATAAAGCCAACATAATTTGATGGTGCAAAGCCAAATAGTTTCTCAGATGTAGCAGCAACAGCGGCAACAGCAACAACAGCAACACCAACAACAACAATGAAACTGCTTCAGCTGTCAGAACTCCAGTGGTCCCAGGAATTATTGGTTTTGAGGATCCCAATAGTGACTGTCAAATGGTGCACCTCTTCAATCGAAAGAGAGAAACTGTGGCTACAAGGGTTGTCATTTATGGTAAACAAGGAGAGTTCTGCCACAACCTTAAACTCTACCAAGATGAGCGAAAGATTCGAGTTGAAAGAAGTTTTTGACCAAAACTGCTAGGTGAATGGGTTGTTTGGCTAGTGTCGCGCATGGAGTTCCTGCCCCCTTTGGTTCGAACAACTTGATTAGGTACTTCTGCTTATAATACACTTTTGTGCAACAACTTAGGTAGTCTGTTTGCTTAGATATACTCTTTTGTGCAGCAGCTTAGGTAGTCTGCTTGCTCTTTTGTGCAGCAGGTCTGTTTGCTTATATATACTCTTTTGTGCAGCAGCTTAGGTAGTCTGTTTGCTTAGATATACTCTTTTGTGCAGCAGCTTGGGTAGTCTGCTTGCTCTTTTGTGCAGCAGCTTAGGTAGTCTGCTTGCGTATACAAGTATAAAGTATACTATTTGTGAATGTAAATGGAATCAAATGAGAAATGTAAATGGTTTTGAACTAGACTTTTTGTGAATGAAAATTGCATATTTTGAAATGAAAATTGCATATTTTGTTATTTGAATTTCCAGGTGACCAGAATCTGGCAGCTTCAGGTCCAGAATCTGGCACCTTCAGGTGACCGAAATCTGGCACCTTCAGGTGACCGGACTGACACATCCGGTAACATATCTGACATAAATCCCGGTGACACATGTCATCTTTGTGTGGGACAGCTCGGAGACACGTGTCGTCCGTTCAATGGTCTGCACTACGACACGTGCCATCCATTAATTGGTTTCCACGATGACACGTGCCTTCTGATTATTGGATAGATCGGCGACACGTGTCGTACAGCAGTTGGCCAATTATCTGCCACATGTCGTGCGTTCATTAGTTCGCAGGTTGCCACGTGTTTTTCATTTATTGGCCAGATTTTCGACACATGTCGCCCAGTTGTTGGATATCTTCCTGACACGTGTCGTCAATTGGTTGGTCAGCTCGCTGACACGTGTCTTGCATTGTTGGCAGGCGGTGCCACATGGTCGCCAGCTCGGTGACACATGTCGTTTCAGGGTAATTTGAAAGAAGTGTTGCTGAATTAAAACAACACAACCATTGTGTTGTTTTAATTAATTAAAACAACTATAATAGAGTGCTGCTAACACCCCCAGCACATTTGCAACATAGGATTCTTAACACTGTATTTGTGTTGCAATAAATCAGCCTGAATTTTTAGCAACACTTATAGTATGTTGGAAAACCCCCCAAATGGTGTAGTGATTATGGTTCCAGAGCTGGTTGCTATGAGCCCCGGAGGGCGGAGAGACAATTGAGGCAGCGTCAACTTCACTTTACTACCGAGAGTTTTTAGAACCTCATCGGTTACTTATTCACTGCAGTCAAAAACTGGATACCACTAGCAGGGGAACCGGTAACAAGTGTTTATCCGATAGTCCTTTTGCCTTCTAACGGAGACAGTGCAATTTGGGAGTAAAATCCACAAAAGAAAAAGAATAATTGGATAAAATGATTTTGATGGGAATAATAATTCTTTCCAAGTACCTTCCCTGGATCCATATTTGTGCATTTTACTTGTGCACAACAAACAAATCACATATTCAGAAAGTTTCTCTGCCCTTGTGTCTTTTTGAAAAGCTTCTACCATATTGGTCCCTTCTCATGGCTCAGTGCATGAAAGTAACCGATCTCACGAATTGACCACAAGCCACCTTTTTGAACATACAATTATAACCACGAATTCATATCAAGGCTACCTTTGTTTGTGAATTTTTTTTTTGGTCACTTTCACCATTTTGTACATGCAGTCGTATTCAGTAGGTCTACAACTTTGTTGGCCAACTGCACTATACCTTTGGCTTCATAAACATACACTGGTCCAGAATCAGAATATGGGCATCTTTGTTTCATTCAAGTTCCAGAAAGATTTCGAAATTTCTCCAGTAAAGTTTTTGATCATGAAGACATGGTTTAAGATAATAGACTGTGAATGTTGTGGATCATTAGACTTTAAATTTTAATCAAATGGGAGTGATTGCATATACGTCACAAATGACGCAAGTCTTGACTCACGAGTCTTCTTTGTCTCATTGTTAAATGCAAAATCTATCTACGTATTTTATCAGTGGGACGTTTTAATGTGACAACTATAAATCTTAATTAAAAGTGGAAACCATAAATTACACCTAATCCAAGCTTCGTGCCATGCCACTGATGATACTTCTCAGTTATTGCCTTGCGCAATGGTGGTGTTTTATCATCATCCACGAGGAGGAGGATAATGGAAATGAGCTAAATCAAATAAAACACCAAAAATCGCAAGCTCTTTCGAAGAAAAATACGCAACTAAACGACGAGTCTTTAAGCTAATTTTATTTCATTTTTGTAGATTTCCATTTCTTGTAGTGTAGTGGGAGTACTTGTTTCCTCATACTTTTCCTAGGTCTCATTCATATCCAAGATCATTTGAATGATTCAAGAATCACACAATTGAGTGAGTCATGTGGAATATAATCCCATTCCAGTATAACGGTCTTTCGACGAAAAACTGCAGCCACAAAATATGTGTTTCTTGTGCCAAAATCGTAGAGACGAATACAAATATACGATGAGGTAATGCGAATTTGTTTGCATACTTTTCCTCTCGGAGGTCCCCGATCATGTTGTTAGGCATGAGCTAGGAAACGTTTCACTTGTTTTAAGTTGAAATTGTCACACTGAGAAACAGAACCACAGTGGATGTGGAAAACTCATAATATCCTTCAATAACCTGTCGCAGTACAGCACTCACTTACTTAGTACCTTCTTCTCTGGGTTCTTCAACTCTTATCACTCTTTCATCATCTTCCTCCCCCACCAAAGCTAAAGAAAGAGAAGACAAATGCCATCCGCAAATCACTATAAAAGCTATAGACTAGATGCCTCAATTTCAGAAATATACCTATCTCATTCTTCTCTTTGAAACTACATAAAGAGATAAGGAGAGGCTATTTCTTGTTTATAGATGGAGGTTGAAACATCAACTTTCACACCTTCATTCCCATTTAGCGGCCATAATTTACTAGTCAAAAGAAGAATCGTTAGTAAGAAATCAATGGTAACTCACAATGAAGAAGAAGGTGCAGCTGTATTGAAGGTGCAGAAAGCTTACAGAGGTTATAGAACAAGGAGAAAGCTAGCTGATTCTGCTGTTCTTGCTGAAGAATACTGGTAATTTCAAAACTCTAAAACCCTCAATTAATCCACAAAATTGGTCCGAATTAATCTCTCTCTCTCAAAGTTCTTTAAGACCCTCTGTTTTATGGTCTAATCTCTAAATCTTCTCTCTGTGATCTTATATTTGTTTTGGTGGGTTTGTAGGTGGCAAGCGATTGAGTGTGTTAGATTGAACCACAGTACAATTTCTTTCTTCAGTATACCTGAAACAAATATCTCAAGGTGGAATCGAGTTGCTCATAATGCCTCCAAGGTTTGTTTGTAAGATTTTAGACTATTGTTTCCAGAATTTGACTATGAAATTGTTTTCATTATTGAAGTTGTAAATTCCCAATTTATATGGTCTGGGCAGGTTGGGAAAGGAGCAGCTAAAGATGCAAAAGCAAGGAAATTAGCTTTCCAACACTGGATTGAAGCTGTATGTATTAAAATTAGCAGTTTTTATTTTTATTCTCAGGTTACTAAATTTGGCATTTGTTGTATTGTTACTGTTAGATTGATGCAAGACATCGGTATGGACATAATTTGCGTTTGTATCATGAAGAGTGGTGTAATGCAGATGCTGGTCAGCCTTTCTTCTACTGGTGAGTGTCAGTCCCCAGGTTCGTTCCATAATGTCGGCTACAGTTTGTTTTATTAGATATGTTTTCTTTGATATTCTGTAGAACAAAATAGAATGAGAAAGTCACTACCAAGTGGATGACAGGACAGATTTATTGGTTGTGGAGGAACTGCCTCTTGATTGTGTGGTTGTATGGTTGTATTGACTATTGAGGGAAATTTGGTATTGGATTGAAGATAACGTAGTTGAGATTCTATAAAGCGAGCAATTCACTCTTCTAATACGTATTTAACCTTGGTAATGTAGGTAATTGGACATCGGAGATGGTAAGGATATTAATCTCAAAGACTGTCCTAGATCGGAGCTTCGTCAGCAACGCATCCAGTATCTTGGACCTGTATGTCCCCTAAACCAAGAATCTAGTGTCCCCATTGATTGTAAATTTTGGGTGATTGTTAGTTTCTAATGAATTTAATTTCTAAAAATAATTCGTCTATCTTGTTAAAATCAGCGTGAAAGGGAGCAGTATGAGTACATAATTGAAGATGGGATTATTCGTCACAAGCTAAGTGGAGAACTTATGGATACAAGTATAGGATCGGATGGAGCTACGTGGATATTCGTAATGTGTACATCTAAGAAACTTTATGCAGGAGAGGTAATAATTTCTAAAATGGCAATATACACTGTAATCTCGTTTAATTTCTTATACTTTGTTAATTGTATGCAGAAAAAGAAAGGGTGTTTTCACCATTCCAGTTTTCTTGCTGGAGGAACTACTTTAGCAGCAGGAAGGCTTGTTGCGGAGAATGGAGAGCTTAAGGTGAGTATTGATTTTATGATCAATTGGAAGTATCTCTCGGCCTACTTATTGAGACAACATTAGTTCAGGAAATGTAAATTATGTTTGTGCAGTGTATTTCCGCACATAGTGGACATTATCGCCCAACTGGTGAAAACATTGACAGTTTTAAAAACTTCCTCAGTGAAAATGGTGTCAACCTTAATGAAGTTCAGGTATGCATTGAATTTTTTGATGTTTCCCTAACTAGCTCCAAATGCTGGTGTTTAAAGAACAATCGTCTGGGGAACTAGTTTGTTATATCAGAACTAGTCAATCAGCCTTATCTTCAATTTTTGGTATCGTAGATTCGGTCTTCCATTGATGAGAACGAGGGCAATGGTGCTTGCAAATCAGTTCTTGGGATTGCATTTGAAGGTTTTGGGAGTCAAAATGAAACCTCAGCATCTTCTGATTCTCTTCAACTGGCAACTCCAAATGGTGAAGCCGAGAAAGACCCAAATCCCTCGGAACCGACAGAAGGTGTGCCCGAAATTGCAAGGAAAGTAAGTTACAAGAGAACCTTATCATGTGGCCTTCAAAGTCCAAGAGCAGATGTTCCTGAGACAGCAATATTGGACAGGCTCAACTCCAAGAAGTCTGTATGTTCATATCAACTAGGTCATTCACTCTCACGGAAATGGTCCAATGGAGCTGGTCCAAGAATCTGGTGTATTGCAGATTACCCTAAAGAATTAAGGCAACAAGCCTTAGAGTTTGTCAATCTGTCACCAAAAACTCCCCCATCAACTTCTCGACATTTTACTGAACTTTTCTGTGTTTTCGTTTTGTTGTTTTTGTATTTTTCTCTTTTCACTTAAACTTAACACGTAAAATCGTTCAAGGCATAGTAAAAATCGTTGCGGAGTAGCATGTTTATTGGTGAGAAACCTACCGTAATCTTGCATCGTCTATGAGAGTTTAGTTTTCTGGTCACAGAACTTTCTCTATCTCACGGGGAACAGAACTGCCTTCTTGACATTAAGACAATACATTTATTCCTCCCCTACGCTTTCTCTAGTGAATAACATACTCACTGGATCTCAAATCTTCCGCAGAAACACCATTTCCATTGATGTCTGCTCATTCCATCTTTTCTTTTTTCTTTGTTAACCCATGACACATGTCAACTATAAACCAATCATTAAAAAAACAATTTTAAGTAAAATGTTATTTGTTTAAATAAGTTCCCTAATTTTAAGAAAAAGTTAAACGTACATACCTATTTTTTTTTGATAGCTGATTCAGGGGCTTCAAGAAAATTTGAAGCCCTCAGATTACAGGTTCCCCGAAGTAATTTTGCTCTCCCCCTATGTAATTTTTTTAAATACCAAAACTACCCTTTTAATACAAAAAATTAACCTAATCTACCAAAAAATTAACCTAATCTAATTTAACCTAAACTAAACTAAAAACACAAAACTTAAAAAAAAAAAAAATCCAATTCTCTTTCTTCTCCTTCTTCCTCTTCTCGTTTCCTCCTTCAAACCCTACAAAAACTTAGATTTTTTCGAAACTTCGATGGATTCAGCTGAGAATGGTGGCGCGAGGGATATCGAAAGGTAACAATCGAAACCCACTTCCTTTTTTAGTTGTTTAGCTTAGATTCAGCTAAAAACATCAAAAAAAAATCGAACCAGGGTTACTTACGGCTACCTGTAACTTCACGTTTGTAGCCGTAAGTCATAGTTACGGCTGCGATCTGAAGAACATGTAGCCGTAGATTTAAAATAGTTACGTCTCCAAAGTTAGCAGCCGTAAGTTTTGATAATTTCATAAAACTTTTGTGTCGTAGACTTACCAGCTGTAAGTCTATATTATGAGTCGTAAGTCATTATTATATTATTTTTTTTTATTTGCATCAGGACCGCTGAACCAAGTTTTGTAACTACACAACCTGTAATTAGAGAAGAAACACCTGATGAGGAAACACCACCCATTATCGATAGAGCAGATTTTCCTGAATGGTTGAATGTGTGTGATTATCACTTTGCAAATAGAGCACCTCGTAATCTAGGACGAAGAAGAGTGGGTGAGGTAGAAGATGAATGGCGGTTTGAATGTAAATTATGTGTTCATGTCCCACGCCATCTAAGGAGGAACATGTTTACAAATGGGGCAGTAAAAAGTACTCCTGATGGTTGGGCGGTTGCTTGGGGTGATTGCTATCTATTTGTGGTTCCTGCTCGTCGTCTTACCCCAGAGGAGAGAGCGAGGGCCGGAATTTGAACAATTTGTGTTTCAGCTTATTTTGTGTGAATTCCAAAGGTGTTGTTTTTTTTTTCCCTCTTTTTATGGTTGATGTTAGTAGTACTGTTATGGATGGTTTTTATTTGGATATTTTCAATGGTGATGTTGGTTTGTATGACTTTGAGCTTGCTGATCTTGGTGTTGGATACTTTTCTGGTTAATTGTGCATAACTTTATATCCTAGCCGTAAGTACATTTATCTCAGCCGTAAGTACAGTTATCCTAGCCGTAAGTGCAGTTATCCTAGCCGTAAGTACAGTTACGTCTGTTAAGAAACACTGATTGATAGCCGTAACTGTTCAAGTAAATTAATACGTAAATTAACTTAAGTAAACCAAACTGATAATCAATAATTAACCAAAACATGATTAACAAACTTACTTAAAAGAAAAACTTAGGAAAAAAAAGTTAAAAAACTCAAAATCAAGTGAAGAAGAAGAAGAAGAGAGAAAAAAAAAACCCAACTTTTTTTCTAAAAACTCAAACTTGATTCACTCAACCAAAATGAGTGAATCAAGCACCCAAATGGAGGTAGATGTATCTCCTTCCATTGACGACATCTTCATTGAAAGACACATCGAAGGAAATGAAGGATTATACAATTTCTTTGATGGTAAAAAGTTTGTATGCACAAGTGAAGACTTTCTCGAGAAATACGAGGTCGATCCTGCAGATTACCCAAACCTGAATGTACCCAATGTAGAAGAACCTCAAGAAAACAACCAGGTATGCTTTATTCCTCTCAAGACAGTTGAAATCACGTAAAAAATGTGATTTTTGTGAGTTCCAGAAGGGACTTACGGCTTGGATTAGCAGCCGTAACTCAGACTTACGTCTGAATGTTCTTCAGATCCGAGCCGTAAGTCTAGAATTTGGGGGTTTTTCTAGCCGTACATCGAGTTACGGCTATGTCCGATGCGATGTTACCAGCCGTAAGTCTGTGCATGGGAATATTCAATGCCCATACTTACGGCTTCAATGTTTTACTTACGTCCCATAAGCTTGCGAGCACCAATTTTTTGAGCCTTACTTACGTCTTAAATACTTTGACATTAGTGGCCGTAAGTTTGGTTACGGCTACATATCACAAAATATTATGAGCCGTAACTATTCCTGTCTGACTCCTGTCTCTCGGAAGCACTTTGAGTTTTACTTACGGCTTGGGTGGAAAGTATCGATGATAGCCGTAACTGGACTTACGGCCTATGTTCTCAGACGTAAATTTGCAATGGTGACTAATTTAACACTTTTTTTTTATGTTGTGTAGGTTGTGCCACTAATTGTTCCCATCAATAATCAACCACAGGCTACTCGTGTTTGGCATGACACTACCGCTCACTATGCACCTTATGTCCGAACAATTGTAAGCGCACCATCTTATGTATATGAATGCGTGTTTTTAAATATTTTTTAAAACGTTTAGATATCTAATTATTGGGTTTAATGTAGACATGGCCGGACAAGGGAGAAGCCGTCCAATGGGCTATTGAACATGCTAAAGAGAAGATGTGCATGATAGTCAAAGGAAGTAATGTGACCTATAACCGTTTTCAATTAGTGTGCGAGTGTAGTGGAGTGTATAAGAGTCATGCAAAGAAAGGCACCGTGCGGAAGCTTTTGAAGATTAATAGGAAGACCCCAAAAACCTTTACAAAGAAAACGAATTGCCCTTTTAGACTCCAATTTGCTCTAAACAAGCAAAATGGGAGATGGTTTTTGAAGACGGTGATAAGCGGTTGTCACAACCACGATCCTCCCGAGAGTTTTTATAGACATGATTTAGCTACAAGGTTAACTCTCGATGAAAGAATTTTGGTGGAAGGGATGTACGCAAGAAATGTACCTCCTCGTGATATTCTTGGCAACCTCCAACATATAAACCCGGAAAATTGTTCGAATTTGAGAACAATTTACAACGCCACCTCTAAAGCAAAGAGAATGAAATGGCAAGGTAGGTCCGATCTTCAACAAAAACTTTTTGAAGCTTTGAAAGACAAATTCACTTGTTACTTCGAGGAGGACGCGGACCACAAAGTGACCCACATGTTTGTTGCTCATCCGGAATTCATACAATTGGCGCGGTGCAATCACCAAGTTCTATTGTTAGATTGTACTTATAAAACCAATAAGTATCGTCTACCTCTTTTGCATTTAGTTGGTCAAACTTCTACAAAGCAACCTTTTACCATCGGCTTTTGTTATATGATGGACGAGACCGAGGAAAGCTATGCTTGGGCATTGCAACAATTGAAGTATATATACCATGTAGATCATTATCCGGGTGTCATCATTACCGACAAAGAGCAAGCCTTAATGAATGCGATCAATAGTGTTTTTCCGGATGCTCACAACATGCTTTGCACTTTTCACGCATGGAATAGCGTACAAGTAAAGTGCAAGCCTCTTATCGCACCAACAATGAAAGAAGAGTACATCAAAGCTAAGAAACTACCGGAAGCGAAAATGAAAGAAAGGTTAGAGGAGTTGAAAAAATTGAAAGAGTTCAACAAAGATGAATGGGCAAAACTCTTGGTACAATGGGATGATATAGTTTGGGCACTCACAATCAAGGAATATGAAGAGAAGGCAAGTGAGATGTTGAGCTATTGGAGTCGTATTCCCGAAGTTAAAAGGTACTTGGAGGAGGAATGGTTTGTCCCTCATAGGCATCGGTTTGTCGCGGCTTTCACCAATCAACGCAAGCACTACAAGAACCAAGCAACAAGTTCCGTGGAGTCCTGTCACGGCCGGTTCAAAAAAAATCTTTTAAATGGTGATGGTGGATTTGTTAAGGTTTACAATGCCATGCAAAGGTATTTTAAACATCTTTTAGATACGATTAAGGGAGCTTTTGAACATAATCGAATGAATATGCACACCAAGTACCTTAACGAACCTTGTCTCGAAGGAATCACCCATTTTGTGTCCCATTGGGCTATCGAGGAAGTCATGAAGGAACGAGAGAAATATCGTAACGGTGAATTCGACCCCAATGTGTGTATTTGTCCCAACATGTCATCCATGGGACTCCCATGTTGCCATAGATTTGCGACTTTCACGGATGGTGTGGTCCCAATTGGCGAGATCGATCCATTTTGGAGGCAACTTTCATTCCAAGAACAAGTCTTCGACGACGATTTTTGGGGAGAGTTTAATGAGACATATGAATATGAAGCAACGAGGGAGTATTGGAAGGACATGAATGTGGGACAAAGGCAATCTTGGTGCGCACGGTATCGAAAATGGGCTCATGCACACACTAGATGTGATCTTTTTGAACCTGATAAGAAGAAGGATAATAGGGGTAGGCCTAACACCAAGGTTACAAAGAGAGTTGCTCGTGCGAATGCAAGAGAGAGAAATATTGCGTCAAAGACAAGAGACCCCTCGGGCTTTGAGTTGATGAACCAACGAGAGAGTGAAGACTTCGAGATGATAAAGAACTTGGAGGAGGTAAAAGGTTTAGACGACATGGAATGAACCCTTCAAGCATTTGTCAACAAAAACAAACGTAAACGACCTCCAACGGGAAAAGCTTCAACAAGTCGTCAACCCAATGTGAAGGAGATTCCAACGGTTGCCACTCCAACAAAAGGGAATGTGAAGGATAAAGATGTGATGGGCAAAGGCAAGGGTGTGGCAACATCCCCCGAACAAACAATAGTAAGGCTACCAATCAAAGTTTTTAAGAGGAGAAGCACCCCGGTAGTGAAGAAGAGGAGCACCCCGGATGTGGTTGTTGAAGAGCTTGATAATAGGAGGGTTTTTAAGCATGGGAAGGAGGTACGTCGCGAACCTTGTGGTAACTTTAGAACCCCTTTGGATGAACATGGAAACATTCATAGGCCTTACCACATGATTTATTATGAGTGGATGGAGCAACTTCCATCTATAATTCATGACTACATAATCTCCATGGAAGATGTAGAGGGCGATGGAAATTGTGGTTACCATGTTACATCGGAACAACTAGGACCCTTTCCCGCGGTGAACCAACCCACCTATGTTAGGATGTTGTTGTATGCAAGATTAAATAGAGAGCCGGATCTTTACTACTATTTGTTGTCGGGTCCCGGGGACGACAATGATAGACTAGAGGCAATGAATAGGAGACTCATCGGGGAAGGTGATCTTATGTCAAGGGGAAATTGGATGGCATTTCCGGAATGCGGGCACTTGATTGCCGATGAATTCAAATGCGTTGTTCACTACTTCTCCCGTGGTGGTAATAACACGTACACTCCCCGCTATGCGAGGTATAGTCAAGAACATGGAGATCTTGGCAAGCCTCGCCGTCTTGTGATTGCACAAATTGGAGGATGTCATTTCATAGGGCTTAAGTTAGAAGATGGTTGCCCATTACCACCGTTGTCCCCTACAACGTTTAACAAAGAGATAGCTAGGGAATGGTGTGGACAATACGAGACAGAAATGAACACTTGGGATGCAATAAAAGCGTCGCAAAGAGCCCAACAACCACAAGAACCGTTGAGAGATTTGGATGAAGAGGAAAAAGAAGCTTGAAGATGTTGGTGATACATGTTTTTTGTTAGTGATACGTGTTTTTTGTTGTGTTTTTTGTTGTTTTTTTTGTTGAAACATGATGATGAATGTATTTTGGATTATTTTGGCAAACACTTCACTTTTTGGAGTTATGTTTTATGAAATTCCACTTACTTACGGCTTAAACCCAGATGATTTCAGTAGCCGTAACTTGACTTACGTCTGGGAAAGTGTAGTCGTAACTTTACTTACGGCTGGTACCAGGGTAATTTCAGTAGCCGTAAGTACTCCTGTAACTATAAAAAAAATACTAATTTTCAACATACATAGATGCCTTACATATTATTTTTTACAACATAGATGCCTTACATATTGATTTTTACCACCATCACGACTTACTTATATCAAGTCACCATTGCTACCGTTAAGTTTCACAAAAAACTTCCTACATTGCCTATAATGAGCTTCATATTTGAACTCCTTTTTGTGCCATCGAGTCCATTCCCTTAGATCCCTCTTGACAATGTCTTCATCGGTTTCACTCTCAAAACGGCAACATCGGTTGATGAATGCCACTAGTTTCATGAATTCACGAACCCGTCTTTCAATTTTAGACCATCGCAGCATCAGCACAACCCTTTTGCGCGTCATCGGATTTTTGGTTTCTGTCCAAAAATCCTGTGTAATGTCCCACCAGGTTTCAGGAGGCAAGCCCCACTCCAAGTTTCCCTTGAAAGCCTTAAATTGCTCTTTCGTCGGATAGTGAATGATATAGTTTGCGCAAAGACAAACATCTTCCTTCTGTGTAAACTTTGAACCAGCAACAGTTCGGTGAGCCATTATTTCAGTTGGTGCAACCACGGCACTTGAGTCTGGTTCTCTGAAGCGCAAAATATGGCACAGAAATGTGAGAAAATTGGTTGTCAGTGTAACTTACGGCTACTAATCAAATAGATATGCAGCCGTAACTAAACTTACGACTGCTAAGTTCGTACTTACGGCCTGTAACCTTGCGACAAAAAAATTTTGATTTACAGAAACCTACGGCTAGTAACTAAAGTATCGAAATGAGACGTAACTAACTTACGGCTAGTAAAATGAACTTACGGCTTGGATCTGAAGCTTTAATGGCTTACCTAACAAACTACTTACGACTAGCTGTTCTTCAGATGCGAGACGTAAGTAGGACTTACGGCTCTAATAGCCAGCCGTAAGTAGTTCTGAAACTCGTTTTTTGATTTTCATGGAGTGAATCTTACCTAGTTTTAGCACCAAAATCAATAACAAAAGAGTGGGTTTGGATGCTTACCTTTGCTGCTCCATTGTTGCATCAGTTTCGGTTCCATCCATGATCAAAAACTCGAAAATGAGAAATGTGGAGAGGAAATGGTGAAGAAAAGAGAGGTAAGAGAGAAGAAGAGAGGGGAGAAATTTTGATGTTTTGATTGTTAGGTTTTGATTTTTTTTGTGTGGGATATAAGTATTTATGTTTGTAATTAAGGTGGGGGTAAATTTGGGTAAGAATTAGTATAAATTAGTATAAGGATAACTTAGTCATTTCACGATTTTTGACAACCCCCTATAAAAACGCCTGGACATTTGAAGTAAAAAGTGAGGGCTTCAATTTTTCTTGAAGCCCCTGAATCAGCTATCTTTTTTTTTAAACGGGGGAGTACATAGTCACAAACCCATCATCTTAGATGCCAAGATCTAACTAACCCATACTTTTGGGGCTGGTATATCATGATGCATTCATGGGATATATTGGTCAGCAATGGACAAATATCGACAATGTAGTGAACTACAAATCAAATCTGATGACTCTAAAAGGATGCCCAGAATTGCAAGAACGAAAAATCTGGTACCATGTCAGATGCACAATAGAAATAAAGTTCATTCTAACTTTCATTTTCAATGAAAACAGCAGATGACTTCCAATCTGAAGAGCAGAATTTAATCACACAGCCTGCGGAGGCTCTGGGAAAACTTGGTATCTCTACCATAAGTTCTTTTACAAAGCGTTCATAATACTTTAAGTAACGGATAGTAACCATTTGCAAAGCTTTTGCATTCCTCAAGATCAGTCTCACCCACTTCACTTCCCTTGGATTCCCAGCAAAAGTCTGAAAGCAAACTGATTTAAGGTGTGGAAATGAACATCCAGTAGTCACAACATCTAGCGCCAAACTATCATCTCCATAGGCAGAGCCTTTGCACTCAGCAGTTACATCAATCATTATCTGGAATTGAAATTAAAACAATAAAAAGTTATCAAATGAATAGTTTCTACAGAGTTACCAAGTTAACAAATGCAAGCCCAAAACTTGACTTTTGTTATTTATCATTAGTTCTGAACACTTGCCTCCTCAAATATGAGTGACTCAAGATTAGGAACTGCCTTGAGCAAAGCAATTAGTCCTTCCTCAGAGTTTAGTTCTTCACATATATTCAATGTTTTGACATTAGGAAATGTCAGCAAATTGTTTGACAGATAGGATGCGGAGCAAAGCGCCTATTAATCACAAGGTAATAGCAAGAAATAAATCAGTTACAAGGAGACAGATTAAACCATAAAAGTCGAAAGAACCACAAAAGTAACTATCCTAAAGATAGATGCAAGCAAAGCAACAATATACCTGAAGGGTTTTATCGCAGACAGTAAGACAATTCACATGTGCAAGGGCAAAAAGTGAGCGACTTATTTCTTCTGCTTCTGCAACACAGTACTGGCCAAATGCTGAAGTCTACAGTTGCTTCCACTAGCACTGGAAAGCTAGAAAAGACAAATTCTTTTGCAACATAACCCCAGTAGGAGAAAATTACAAGCTTTGGTGCATCAATTTTGAAAATACAGTCTTGTAAATGATTTACCCCGTCATCACAACACATATTGATTTTCAAGAGCTTCAGTGCAGGAATTGAAATACAGAAATTACTCATACGAAAAATGCACTGTTCCAGTATCAATTCTTCAAGGACAGGTGAATTTGAAAAGAGTTCCTCATTCCAGTATTTATCTTTAAATTTAAAATAAACAAGTTTAAGGCGCTTGAGTCTTGGAAAAGAGATACATTTAGGAAGGCGGATACTAGGATAAATTTCTAGCTCCAAGGATACCAGTGATTCACAAGTGAAAAGAGATAGGGGAACAAACAGTGGGTGGTCTTGGCATATGTCTAGACAGAGCTCTTTGACGTTACTCTTTATAACATTAGAGATCCAAGAATGAAACCGAGATTGATTCAATTCGCCGCTACAGGTGAAAGAGAACTTATCTACACTAGACAATTTATGACGATGCAATGTTCCATCCACAAAATCCATAAAATCTCCTGTCTTCGAAGAAATTCGGTCACTATGAAAATGAAGTGCAGGTACAGTGGTCCAAATGAAGTTCCATCTTTTCGATAATACACAAGTTCGAGTACTGTCCTTGATTCCAAGGAAAGAATGGATATGATGGAGAAGAGATTCTGGCAAATTAGTGATCCTATCCTTGGCTGCCTCCCTCATATTCATATGTATCCCTTAAATTGGAAATCAAAAAACAAAATTAGAATAATCAAACTTTGTTTTGATGGTTTGTCACTAATTAATATAGTAACAACAACAATCCATGGTGTTTCTTGATTACAAAAAATCGTAGTACTTTCTAAACCCTAGGTTTCATTTGAATCCAGTTACATATTAGGGATTTTGACAAAAAAAGAAACAATCAAAGCATGTGAATGAAGATTCAAGCCACGGAGAAGTAAAAGAAACATACCCTTATTATCGCATCAACACTGCACTGTTTTCATTTGAGAGAGAAATGAGTTCAGCGGAGAAAGAGAGAGAAGGAAGAAAGGGGAAAGTGATTCGGACTCGGAGGGAGCGTTTGGATTTTAAGAGATGATGACTCGGATTTTAACTGGGTCAAACTCAAACGAGCCAACAAGGTAAGAATGGTGCAGAGCACCTTCTCCTACGTTAAGACCACCACTTTTGGCTTATGTGCACAAAAACGAAGGTATATTGGTGAGAGGTAGGGCTGCACAGACCCGAACCTTATCCATCACCCAACACATGACCCACAAAAAAACCTGACCCAAACCTTACCCCTTACAGTGGGTTGGGTTTGGGTCACTGCTTTTGAAATCCACTCCCAGGTGGGTTGGCTTTGGGATAGAACAAACAAAACCCACCCTACCCAACCTACCAACCGCACCTAAATGTCTAGCCTTAGATTTACCAACCCTAATGACTCATCTTAATATCTCATGCGTCCATAGCTCCATACATAACATAAAATGAAACCTAAAATCATTTCTATTCTTCCTCGTTCCTCCTCTCCGTCTCTGTTGCTGCGACAAACTTTCAAACTTGCAGAGCTATTTCAGACATTTGTAGTTTACTAACGAGGTTGGGGAGGCGTAACATCAGGAAGATCATCTCCTCTCTTCTTCTTCTTCTTCTGTTTATCTTGTTCCCTAAACACATACACAAACAACACAAATAAACAACCAACCATTGAGCTAAACTAAATGAGAGACAGAATTATTTACACCTCAATTATACAGTTTACGCCTTGGTTGAGTAAATTACGCCCCATTTCACCAAGGCGTAAAAATTGGTTTACAAAATAAAAGGTCACAGTAGGAAATTACGCCTTGGTTCAGGGATTCAAACCAAGGCGTAAAAAAACTTTACGCCTAATTTCTTGTTTTTACGCCCTAAACTGATATTTACAGTTTGGTTTTGATGTTTACGGTGTAGATATTTGTGAGCACATTCCAAACTAAAAAGACGAACCAATGTTTTACGCCCTGGTATACGAAGGCGTAAAATTAACTTGGCAAAAAATTTAAGGAGAACTTTACGCCTAGTTTCTTGTTTTTACGCCCTAAACCTATGTTTACGGTTTGGTTTTGATGTTTACGGTGTAGATTTTTGTGAGCACATTCAAAAAAATTTACGCCTTGGTTTTATAGGCGTAAAACTAACTTGGGGAAAACTAGTGGTTTTTTTTACGCCTTGATTGCAAGGCGTAAACATGTTACGCCTAAATTTATGAAGAATCTCAAGGCGTAAAAACTTGTTTACCACTACGCCACAGGGCCTGATTTGTAACGTTTTATTTTTTGCATCTGCAACGTTTTTTGACGTTGCCCACGTGGCAACGTCAAATAACGTTGCGCAATTTTTTTTTAACGTTGCTCTAAATAGGATTTTTTTTTATTAATTAAGCAACGTTTTTAACGTTGCCAATAACGTTGCGCACAAAGGGCTAATACGTCTTTTTACCGGAAAATAGAATTTCCGGATTTATATTTTGTTTTCTACCTTTTTCTTTTATCTCTTCCTTCAGAAAAAAAAAAACACACTCTCTCTCTCTCTCTCTCGCCCTTTCTTCTCCTTCTCTCGATCTCCCTTTCTTCTCTGCTCTCGATCTCCCTTTCTTCTCTGCTCTCGACCCTAGATCAAAGATTAAATCCACACCCCATCTGAAAAACGAAACCCATATATCAGATCTAAAAAAAATCTCTTTTTCTAACCCTAGATCTAGTTGATTTGCTCCTGAAATTAAAAGAAAACTCTCATCTCATGTTCGATACAGTTAAAGACCCAATCTCAATGTTGTTAAAGACTCCAAGAAGGATATTTCTTCTGGTATAAACCCTAATTTTGTTATTTGTTTAGCCGTTTTTGCTTGATTTAACCTAATCTGGTAATGATATATGTTGTAGTAATTTTTCATAAAGATTTCGTTGATTGTGTTTTTGATTACTGTATTTCATGGAGTTCTAAAGCAAGGGTTTTCTTTTGATTTCAGTTTTATGATCTGATATTTATTATCCTGTGAAAGTATTTTGTCTGTTGGTTACTTTACAATGATGGTGATGATGGTTTAGTTCATATTTAAAGTGTTTATAGGGTTGTGGTTCTACTGCAACCAAACTCTTCAACTTGGGTTTCTCTGAAGTTCACAGTTTTAAATGGTTGAAGTCTGATATCTCTCTTTGAAACCTCTATTTTCACCAGCACCACCTCACCTACAAGTAACAACAACCATGGTGGTCTGGTAAATGAACAATCTTTAGTTTCTCTCTCTCGATCTCTTCTATTGAGTTTCTCTATTAACTGATACTAATTCGTTAAATACCAATCTTGTGCCGCTGTTGTTGGCTTGAAAAAAGGTGGTGGATACTTGGCATACTAATCCGTTGTTGTTTTCTTTGGTCTTTCATGTTGTGCTTACGATGTTTGAGTAAAATTTTAGAAGGGTTTATTCTTCTTTCTGGGGTTCCTTACTTGGCATACAAATAGAAGGTAAAAGCAGTTCACTACGTTGCAGTAGTACCGACAACGTAGGGGGTCTGGTATAACACCTAATCTTGTTATTGTTTTCTTCTCTCAGATCATTATCGAGTTTAAGGAGCAGGGGTCTGATTTGTATGTGTTTGAGGAAGGTTATTTATAGTTTAATGTGTTTAACTATTGCGGTTCTTGATGGAAGCGCAATGTTTTTGGTAGTTTGTCTTGGGAGGTAGATTAATGTTGATCTAACTAATCGAACATTACATAACTTTGGGCACAGAATAATACAGAAACGTGTTCTGCATGGTACTGGCTTTTGAACTTGCTGCAGGTACCTTATTTTCTTATGGCCTAAACCACACAGTTCCTCGAACCTGGTCTTGAACCAATGGAAATGAAAATGTTTCTTTTCTTTCAAATTCTCAGATACCTGTTTCGGTGGGGGTGACCTTGTATGAGGCAGTTAGCTTATACAAGGGAAAGACGGTAATTGCCTCTAAAGGAGCAGAGGGCACGAACTTGAAAGTGCACCAGTTGATTGCCTATTGCTTCTTCGGAGTACTGGCTGGAATGGTGGCGGGTTCTCGGCTCTTGGTGGAGGCTTTATTTTGGGACCACTCTTCTTGGAGCTTGGCATCCCTGCTCAGGTTCCCATGCTTTTTATTTCGAATCCAAGTACTAACATTAAGATTGATGTTTTATTGATAAGAAAAATTGTTTATTTGTTAATCTTTGGAAACATTCAATGCAGGTTTCGAGTGCTACAGCCACCTTTGCCATTACATTTTCCGCATCCATGTCGGTTATTGAATATCACCTTCTACATCGGTTTCCAGTCCCTTATGGTGAGTGTGATATCCATGAAATGGTTCTAGATAGTTGATGTATTCTGTTTAGCATGAACCTTTTTGTTGTTCTAAACATTTGTTTTGCAGCTCTTTACTTCATGGCAGGCTACTCTTGCTGCCTTGGTAGGGCAACATGTAGTAAGAAAGCTGATCAATTTTTAGGACGAACATCTCTCATTATCTTCATTTTCTTACTCACTGTGTGTTAAAAAAATGAATGTGTTTCAGTTTTTTTCATGTTAGTTGGATCGTCTCTTTCTTTCTTCTTTGGGTATCTATTCTCATTCATGTGTTGTTGATTCTCTTATATTGAGTAGGAGTTACAATGATAGTATACAAGTTTTAGGGGTGATTCAAATTGTTTATGCTTCTTCTAGCTTAACTAGGAGGTTCGTATCTTATGGCTAGTTCATCAATCCCAGCTTCAAAGGAATGTTACTGCCTGAAATATTTATATTCTCATAAGCTTAGTGATGGTGAGTACAAGTCATCAGAAACGTTTCGTATAATCTTTTCCACTTGAAATAATTGTGATGCGTCATTTTATTCACCTACTTTACTGCCCATTATGGTCCTGTAACCTTTTTCTCTGATTAATATATTGTCCTTCTTTTATAGGTTAAGACTTAAGAGGGATCAGATATACTCTTTTTTTCTCAAAATTCTGGTCTGTGTCTGCCGTCCGTTCACCAAGTACAGGTATTTCTTGTTCATTTGGTTTTAGTTGCTGTTTGTTTCCGTTTCTTAGAGGATCTATTATGTATGCTCCCAATTTCTTGCCATCAAACAAAACATTGTGTTATGAGCATTTAATAGTAACACGCTTGCCTCTTTTTGCATTCTTTGTTCTCAGAAATAATCAATGTTTTCGGCCCTTCTGTTATGTTATGTGATATTGTCAACCATTTGGAGGTTTGTTACTCAGCCTTATATCTGTATAGTATACTTCCAATTTTGGGTTTTCCATTGTATTTCTTACACAGGAGATCACTTCTCTACACTTTTGTAAATAATCAGGTTCACATTACAGGTAACTGCCAAATTCAAATGTGTTGCTTAGATTTCATTGGTTAGATCTAAGATTTGGGTGTTTGTGTTTAGTTTTCTAGCAAATGTATCAGCAGATGTTAACTTTCTTGAACTTGATTCTTACAAATTGTACTGTAGGATAAAAGACAACCGGTTAGGAGTGCAACATCAGGAAGAAAAATGTAAAATGAAGATAACAAGACAGTGTGAGTTACATTCTAGTTTTATAGAAGTTTGGATTTTGATAATTTTATAGAAGTTTAGATTTTGATAGTTTGAAATATCAAGTATTTTTAGATGTCATAGATTCTTAATTATTTGTAAAAATACTGGAATTTTGAAATGCAATTTCTGTAATACAGGAATATATAAAATATAGTATTTGGTATTTTTTTTATACGGGATTTTTTTTAATACGATTTTTTTTTAATTCTAATTAAAAAATCCGCAACGTTTATAGGCGTTGCCTAAATTACAGAAAACGTTGCTCTAAATAAATTCTGCAACGTTACTTACGTTGCTTTAAATAAAAAAGTGCAACGGAAGATGCAACTTACTTCCGTTGCTTTAATTAATTAAAGCAACGTTAATAGATGTCACGAAAAATTTGTAACGCCGTTTTTGCAACGCTAATAGACGTTGCTTTAATTCTGCGCAACGTCTATAAGCGTTACAAACAGGCCCCTGTGGCGTAGTGTACGCCTTGGTTTCATATGAAAACCAAACCGTAAACATCACTGAGGCGAAAAAAAAAACCCCAAATCGATGATTCTAACCTAAAAAACAATGAAAACATGATAGAAAACATGGGGTTTGTTCAGAATTAGTACCTGAGACGCATATTGGCTTCTGTAGACTGATTACAGGCCAAATCAGTGGACGGATTGATTTCTGCGTCGGGTTCGTTATCAAATAAAGTTTCTCTCGCTGTGGATTGTTGATTTAAGTAGGCTCTTGCTATCCCTGGATCCATTGTAGTGTCTCTGAAGGTCGATTTTGTTCTCGCCATTTTTAATTTTAATCGATACGATGAATTTTTCGTATCGGCGATGAATCGAGATGAGGAACGTAAAAGAGGATAAACTGTTTTTGAGGAGGAGAAGAAGAAAATAAACCGTAATGTTTTTGAGGAGGAGAAGAAGAAAATAAACCGTAAGAGAAGGAGAAGGAGGAGAGGATAAGGTAAAATTTGATTTTGTTTTTTTTTTTGTGTTAGGATTAGGGTTATAAAAATAGGGTTATTAGTTAAGATTTAGGGGTATTTTAATCTGTAAGGGTAATTTAGACTTTGCATACCCATTTAGACATCCCTTATAACTACCCTTTGGATGGTTTTATTACTTTGAAGCGCCAAAGTAAAGTCTGCAGCGCCAAAATCAGCTCATCTAACTAGAGAAACTGTGTACTAACAGTCAGGGAAGCTTGTAATAAGCTTATGGGTAGATTAATTTCTATTGTCTGTTTATGGGTCTTAATTGTTGAGTTGGCCGTGCACTTGTGCTCGTTCCTTCTCGTTTGGGTTTGTACTTTGCTTACATCGTGTAAGCTTTTTCAATGAAATTATTACATTTGTCGAGGAAAAAAAAAATAAACCGAAAACACTTATTGTGTGATTCTTTACTGTGCATATGTGATACTTAGCTTGTATTTATTTGCCACTACAGCTTCTTTACCTGGTTTTGTGCTACTCAAGTTAATAGAAAAGGGTACAATGATGAGGTAATTTATCTCTTCTTCCCAATTTTGGGACCATATTGTATTCTGGACTAGCTTCTTTCTCTTTATCGTAAAATGCCTATCAATTAAAGTTATGTGTGTATGTCGCAAGTGTATTGGCTAATCAAAAGTTGTGGCCAAATGCTGTGGAGTATTTCGTCAACGTGAGTTACTTTTTCCCCTTTTGTTATTTTTAATTGAAATCTTTTCATAAGAACCCACTGATTAATAAGAAAGACTGAACTACTAGTAAGTTGCATCACACCTCGAGGTTTGGGAAGAGAACAAAGGATTTCAAGGAACAAAGGATTAGAAGACCGATAAAGAGGAAGAAGCAACCCAGCAGAAATCTGATGAAACGTCACCACAAGTATATCTTCGCTGCATTGATACTCCCTGACCAATTCTGGAGTCAATCTGGGAAAATCAATGGACTCGATTTGAAAGCCCCTTCCATCAGGATTCACGCCATTTAGCCTTAAAGAAAGGGCCTCAATCATGGAAAAAGACGACATGGAAAGATGTAAATAGGGAAAAGCAACACCGCCGGCGACGGAAATAGCAGAGGCAACTTGAAAATAAAGAGGGAAGAAGGGAAAATCTCAAAGAAACTGACTTTATGAAAGAAAAAGTCGATTAAAACAATGGGTCGAGAAGAAAAGAACGGAAGGATCGCTTGATATAAAGATGCAAGTCGAAGAAAATTTCACGGAAAAAGACCGCCGGCGCCAAGGAAGATGAAAACGAAATTTCTAAAAGATTTTTAGAGGGAGAAGCGAAACTTAAATAGTGAGAAGAAACCGACTCTACCAGTCAGAAGGTGAAAAGCCACGAGCTTAGGAGAACGTGTCACAAAGGAAAATATACACCTGGCAGGTAGTAGGGATACTCGACAAAGAGGTGGCAGAAAAAGAAATTTCCTCTCCTCGCATCTTCGATACAAGGAAAGGAAAGAGGCAAACTGTAGGGGGTGAAACCCCTCAGAACACGTGTCTCGCATCCAAAAAGCCAAACCACTCCGAGAGGTTCGGTAGCGAAGTCTTGGGATAGAC
>JAJJMA010013436.1:0-12657 GCA_023529015.1 Papaver nudicaule | reverse complement strand
CTAAAACTGACAACTAGCTTGACATACCAACGCTAGTGGGTTTGACCGGACAATGCCCTAACACATATGTCCTTGAGATACTATTCGATGCACAATAACAGCCAGATGAATCATTTACATAATTTCTGCGTAGATTCAAAGCGGCGGCAGCACCAGCGGGGAAGGAAAATGAAAAGATGATATGTGTACTATTCAAAAAGGCATACCAGGACCCATAAGAGATTCATTTTCAGGCTCTGTATTGAATTCCTTGGATGACATTTATGGAAAAGGCGGGATATTTGTGCGAAGAGAACAAGACAATGGTCTAACAAAGTCAGACAAGAAGATGTTCCCTGAACACAAGATTTATGCGACAATACCAATTTCAGGGGATAAGAGAGTACATTCGCCAAAGTCACCAATGGACCAGCCAGATCAGAAGAAAATCCACAGCGAAGATATTGAAAGTAGATGGAGAGAAGAAGAAAAGACGTTCATAAAGTTAAATGCAGCGAATTAAGCACGAGCCATTCTATGAACCACCAAGACCAATGAGAAATAGTGGAAGAGGGAAATCCTATTGCGAATATCATGGATCATATGGTCATCATACTAATTTCTGCAGGAATTTAAGAAGATTCATCGACAGGAAGATAAAGGAGAGGTATCTAAAAGAATTTGTTCTGAGTACAACACAACCAGGAAGTAAAAGCCCAGAAAAGATTGTCAAAGGATGCGTGAACATGATCCATTCAGATCTTATGCCTGTGAACAATATAGGAGTAGATATCTCAGACAAAAAGAGAAAGCTAGAAGAAGTAAACTCTATAGGATGTATCCTTGATGCGAAAAGCAGAATGCTGATTCTGCCGCCGAATGACATTACTTTCACAAAACATAATTTGGCTGGAGTAACTATACCACACTCTGATGAAAGTATACTGTATCGTGAAGCATGTTAACATCTGAATCGGATCGACACGTCTTCACGATTATTCCATACACGTTTGAAGTTATCACGTATAGTTCCTTGTTTGAAGTTCTGGCTCCAAAAACACGCGGCCATAAAAATCGCTTACCAAAAAAGTCCATGTTCAAAATATCAAAAATCAACTTTTTCCACTTTTCACAATTCATACACTCCATGGCATCCCCCAAGGCAAGCCGTCATCAACAGGTAAATTTCAAACTACCTCTTCTAAAACATACACATTTTCTTTTCAAGTCCTTGAAGAAATTATGTAATCAAAAGTTAAATATTGAGTAACATAAAATTAATTGAAAAATCCTTACCTTTCAAACTCAAGAGTCTGTAGAGAGTTTCTCTGTCTCTCTCTCTTCTTGGTTATGCTTTCTTTGCTTGTCTTGAAAATGAAGGAATCTCAAATACTTTGTTACTGAAACCCTAATTTTACTTCTCCCATATCATCACTCATCAGTTTTTCCAAGTACATTTTCAGTTATGAAATTGAAAAAGGTGGGGGAGTGAGTGAGAGTTGATTTTTTTTTGGTTGATGAAATCAAATGGCAGGTTCAACAAGAGGAAGAAGTAGGTCACCATTTGGATATACAAAATCAACAAGTTCAATATCATCATCATCATCTTCAACGTCATCACTTACAATGAATAATAATAATAATGGTAAAACTACTATTCCAAGACCTAGTTCATCGTCGTCATCTCTCTATGGATCTGGCAGTGGTAATGGAATTAATACATTAGCTTTGACACCAAGTCAACCCCAATCTGACTCAATGTACAACCAAGGTTCCATGGATTTTGGGGGGAGTATTGTTGCTGCTAATGATGATGTCATCCCTGATGCTATTGATACTTCAGCTGCTGGAGATAGTATTTCTGTTACTGTTAGATTTAGACCTTTGAGGTATGGATCTGCCTTTGTTTCTTTTAGATCCGTCTCTAGTATTTGTGAATTTCAAATTTGGGGATTTTTTAGGTTAAGAGATTTGAGAGTTGTTTTTTTCTGTTGTTGGCAGTGAGCGGGAATTTCAGCGCGGTGATGAAATTGCTTGGTATCCTGATGGTGATAAAATTGTTCGGAATGAACCTAATCCCGCTTTGGCTTATGCATTTGGTTAGTGTTGATCCCAAAATTGCAACTTTTTAGTGCTACTTTAGTTTTTTAGTTTAAATTGTGAATCCTTGATTCCCAAACGAAGCCCAAACTAGCTATACAAAGTGAAAATGCTGGTTGTATCTGATGTTGTTGGTTTTGTATTGTAGATAAGGTATTTGGGCCAGCAACAGAAACACAAGACGTCTACGAAATTGCTGCTCGACCTGTAATAGAGTCTGCAATGGATGGTATAAATGGTAAATATAATCCAATCCTTCTCATTCCTGGATCACCAAAGGACATGATTGAGCCAACATGAGAGTAAAATCCTGATTGAGTTATAGTGCTAGAGTGCAACAATGTTAATTTTTTTATTTTAATGAATTGTATTATAACATCATGGTTAATGACACTATGTTTGTATTATAGGGACTGTTTTTGCATATGGTGTTACAAGTAGTGGGAAGACACACACTATGCATGTAAGCAATTCCCTGATTTGTGAAGTTGTGTTTTTCTAATACCTGCTATGTTGTCTAGAAAATGTTGAATTACAATCATTAATGTTAAAGCTGTGCCAACTCATATTATGACTCAGAATGGGTAGATTTTGTTTAGGAGGTCGAAAGTGAATGTAAGACCAAATAGATGTGGTCTAAAGGACTGATGCCAAATTCTTTTGGAGTTTTTTTTCGTATTTAAATTTGTTATGTACTAACATTTTCCTTGTATGTTTTGCAGGGAGATCAAAATTGTCCAGGTATTATACCGCAGGCCATCAAGGATGTGTTTAGAATAATCCAAGATGTGAGTCTCTGATGCGATTCACTAAATCCTGAAACTACTTGTTGTAGTGCATAACAATTATGTTATTATTGTTGCTTATCAAGTTCCTTTTGGTGACTTGATTGCAGACTCCAGGCAGAGAGTTCTTACTTCGCGTCTCATATCTTGAAATTTACAATGAGGTCAGTCATTCTGTAACTAAACTATGCCTAAATTCGTTATTTTATCTGTTAAATGTACCATCAACGTTGATGCTACATTAATATGCCTATATTTGCTCCTGCAACTAGGAAGTCACTGTTCAAGTACATCTTCTGAAAAATTTATGTCTAGAGAATTCATTATCTACTTGGTAGTGTTGTCTCCTTGTATGCTTTGTAGTTTTAGTGACTGCTCTTTACCCAGATTGAATGTATATGCTGTTTGTTAAGTGAAAGAGGACTGATTAGTTATTTTTTTTTTTTTTTTCCAGATTATAAATGATTTGCTTGATCCAGCTGGACAGAACTTGCGTGTTAGAGAAGATTCACAGGTGTGAAGCTTAATTCACTTTTTCTTGTTGGGTTTTCAATTTTTACATCCAGTCAATGCATAGTTTGATATCATGGGTTAGGATCTCGTTAACTTGAAATGATATATCCGATACATGGTCCACTTGTGAGCATTTTGCTTGCATGTCGTAGCCGTTTTTATATTTCATTTTAAGTCTTTTGAAAATTCTACTTTTTAATTTTTATTAGCTTGAAGCCTTCTGTTGAACTGCATTTCACCTCTGCTGGGTGTTAATTATGCTGCAGGGTACTTATGTTGAGGGCATAAAGGAGGAAGTGGTTTTATCTCCTGGGCATGCACTTTCTTTTATTGCTGCTGGAGAAGGTAGCTTGATGAAATTACTGCTGGAAAATGTTTATTGTTATGTTAGTTTTTATCTTTGATTTCTAACCTTTGATTGTCATGATGGCAGAGCATCGTCATGTGGGCTCAAATAACTTTAATTTGTTTAGTAGCAGAAGTCACACCATTTTCACTATGGTACATATATATATTTATCCTGTTGTTCTTTTATCAGCAATTTTACTAAACCCAATAAAAAAGGATTTAAGATAAAACAAAATATAACTGATCTGTATTACATTTGTTTTTCTGTTATTCTCTCTTTCTCTAATGATGTTTATGTCTATTTTTGACAGATGATCGAGAGTAGTGCTCACGGTGATGAGTATGACGGAGTGATATTCTCTCAACTTGTACGCAAAAACTTTTCATTAGTTCTACAACTTATATAAGTTTCAAATAATTCCTGTCATTGATCACTAACCAGACATTTAATTTCATTCCTTTTTTTTTTCCTCTTCTAGAATTTGATTGATCTAGCAGGATCTGAGAGCTCAAAGACTGAAACAACTGGTCTTAGGAGGAAGGAGGGATCATTTATAAACAAAAGTTTGTTAACTCTTGGAACTGTGAGTGCTAGCAACCATTTGCTTGATTAATTTCTGTTTGCAACGTATTTTCCAAGCGCGCACAACTGATCAATGCTTGAAATGTAAAGGTAATTGGCAAGTTAAGCGAGGGAAAAGCATATCATGTTCCATACCGTGATTCTAAACTTACCCGTCTTCTACAATCCTCATTGAGTGGTCATGGACATGTTTCGGTAAGGAGTTATACATTTTCGTACTACATGGTCTTTCCTAACAAGCTTGCAATAACCACTTCATCTGAGTATCTGTAGCTTGAGGCTTGAGCCTCGAAGCTTCATATCCTAAACTATTGTGGAACTTACTAATTCTGGATCGTGTACAGCTCATATGTACAGTTACTCCTGCATCAAGTAATATGGAGGAAACTCACAACACACTGAAGTTCGCGAGCAGAGCGAAGCGTGTGGAAATCAATGCCTCGCGAAATACGGTAGCTTATTATATACCTGCTACATTCTTATGTCCTCAGTTTATTGAAGTTTCATAGCAAGAGAATGCATGTCATACTTTATTTACAACTCTATGGAATCTTTGACATTTCAGATAATTGACGAGAAGTCATTGATTAAGAAGTATCAGCGGGAAATTATGACCCTTAAACATGAGCTTGACCAAGTAAAGAAGGGAGTAGTCGTAGGTGTCAATCTTGAGGAAATCATGAGCTTGAAGCAACAGGTTATTCTCAGCTACTTTTGTTATTTAGTATGCCTCTTTACGTGTTACCTTACTGTTTTGATTTGTTTGTTTTGTTAAGGAAATATGAGTACTAATAATACAAATTATCTCAGTTTTAGCTGTTGGTTCTAAGCAGTTTATGTGATATCATTGAACAGTTAGAACTGGGTCAAGTGAAAATGCAATCACGATTAGAGGAGGAAGAAGAAGCAAAAGCAGCTCTCATGAGTAGGATTCAAAGGCTAACAAAGCTTATACTGGTTTCCACAAAGAACTCAATTCCTGGGTGTGTGAGTGATGCACCAACTCTTAGTCATCAACGGTCTCAGTCTCTTGGTGAAGATGATGTAAGTTCGAAATTTCTTGGTATTTTGAAAAGGAGAGTTCTCTTCCACACTTATCTCAAACATTAGGAGAACTGAACCACCTTTCAATTTTTTTTTTTTTTTTTTTTTTTTTTTTTTTTTTTTTTTGGCGGCTGACTGATGCTACAAGTTTCTTGAAAGACTATTTTGTCCAATGGTGATATCTGGATTAACAAAGCATGAATTTGATATTAAGCTGTTGATCAATCTGCTCTCAGAAATTGGATGCTTTTCGGGAGAATTCTCCGTCGCTTGTAGATGGTGAGAACCAGAAAGATTCTCCATCTTCTGCTCTGCCAGTTCCATCAGAAGTTTCTGATCTCAAACACAAAAGGTCTTCCAGCAAGTGGTCTGAAGACCTATCACTGACAGAATCAACTCGGGCAGGAGACCTTTTCAGTGGGATTGCTGGTGGATCCAGAATGTTAACGGTACGGTCTGGTTTATTTTTGTGCGTGAAAAGTACAAGTGACCATGTGTTTTATCCTGATCCTGCTGCGATAGTGTGACATTGCTCTAAAAGTCAAAATACTCGCATACGATGTGTTAACTGTTTCTCGAACAAGCACCTACTGTAAATTCACATCAACGGAGTCGTTTAATTTTCTCTATACTCTATCGCAGATTCACAAATTGACACAGCAACAATCAGTATTCCAATGTGTGGAAGCTGCAATTTAATTTCTAGGTGTATGTTACTAGGCTCTATTTTTCAGAAAATAAAATCCAAAACCTGATTCTTTTCTTTCTTATGGTAAATTAGGATGAGATGACAATGTCAGATCAGATGGATCTATTAGTTGAACAGGTTAAGATGCTTGCTGGAGAAATTGCATTCAGCTCAAGTACCTTGAAGCGCTTGCTGGAGCAATCCACCAGTGATCCTGAAGGAATGCAGTCACAGGTATAACTGTTTATGTTTGTCTTTTCGTTCAACCATTCTTTTTAGCCTTCATATTTGGACAAGTCCTTTCGCCATTACTTATGAATGATTGTTATGATTGCTGAAAAGTTGTACCCTTGTTTTTAAACCTTGGATAGCTTTATACTTATAAGTTTGTTTATTGCCATTTCTGGTAGTTCTTAATCACACTCGACGAGTCATTTTCCATCTAATTGTTTCTTTGCCTTTTCGCCCTTGCACCTATACCTTCGTTTCATCTAGTTGTGGTAGATGAGACTGTGTGGTATCCTAGTAAATAGCTTTAATCTCTGGGCTACACAACCAGTAGAGTTTCCTACCAACATCTCACAGTTAGCACAGATCAAGAACTTTATACCCATCCTGATATCAGTTTCTTCTTCCTTGTGGTTCATTTGACTTGGACTGATATATTAGGTAATTGTTTGTGTACAGATCAAATAGTTTAATGTTATACTTAGCTTAGCGAAAGGTTCGTTTGATTGTGTTTGGGTATTATCGTACCTTATGCAACTGCAAAGGAACTGTGTCAGTCAAGCATATGATTTTGTGCCTCACACATTGATATTCTTTTTGTGAAATGCTTTTTTATATGCAGATTAAGAACTTGGAACATGAAATACAAGAAAAGAAAAGGCATATGAGGGTCTTGGAGAAGCGCATTAGTGAATGCACTGAGGCTTCAGTTGGCAGTGCGTCATCCATTGAGATGCAGCAGGTGCATTCTGATGTTTATTTATGTGTTCTTGTTTGATCTTGAAAGCTTGATGACTTTTTCTTTTTTGTTCTCTCAAATTAACTTGTGATTTTTTCGTGATAACAGACAGTTATGAAATTGACGAGTGAGTGCAGCCAGAAGGATTTTGAGCTAGAGGTAGTACCTGATTTTTGACGTTGATAAGTGTTGATATATGTAAACTAAGCCATGTGCTTCATCCTTAAATCTGAGCAAAGCTTTGTGCTACAATGTTGATCAGCTTTATTACCTTTCAGCTGAAATTTAGTAATAAGACTGAGAAATTCACAGTAGTAACTTCATATGGTTAACTCCCATTATTTATGCATGCAGATAAGAACTGCAGACAATCGGATTCTCCAGGAACAGCTGCAGGATAAGGTAATTAACAATGATACCTGCTCCTTCAGTTGGCTGGTATAACGAGCCACTCAAATTTCTCACCCAAAGTTTTGTTTGACCAATTTTGTCTGATTGCCAGTGTTCGGAAAACAAAGAATTGCATGAAAGAGTTCTCTTCTTAGAGCAGCAATTGGCTTCATTCAACGGTAACAGGTCATCTGTATCTTCCGAGCAACGTGTTTATGAAGAATACATAGATGAGTTGCGGAAGAAAGTCCAATCTCAGGTTGGTGTCAGTTTCCATGATAAGCTATATATGTTTAATTTAACTTTTATGGTCCCTGCAACTCATTATATCATTTTTCTGTGAGCAGGAGTTTGAGAATGAGAAACTAAAGCTAGAACAAGTTCATCTTGTAGAAGATAATAGTGGGCTACATGTACAAAATCAGAAATTGGCTGAAGAAGCTTCTTATGCGAAGGAATTGGCATCTGCTGCTGCTGTTGAGCTGAAAAATTTGGCAGGTGAAGTGACCAAGCTTTCGGTACAGTGCGCAAGGCAAGCTAAAGAATTAGTGGCTGCAGAAGAAATAATTCACTCCAGAAACTCTGGCATGCATACCGGTAATGGTGTACTGCGCAAGCACTCCGAAAGCAAAAGTGATAACGGGAAGCTAGGTAGAAAAGGCCGTGTGACTAGCAAGGTTAATGATAGTTCCGGCTCATTGTATGATGATGCAGAATATTGGAGTCTCGATCAAGATGATGTGAAGATAGAGTTGCAGTCAAGGAAACAAAGAGAGGCGGCTCTAGAGGCAGCTCTATCTGAAAAAGAACATGCAGAAGAAGAATACAGGAAGTGCATAGACGAGGGAAAGAAAAGAGAAGCTTCACTTGAAAATGATCTAGCAAGCATGTGGGTGCTCGTTGCTAAGTTGAAGAAAGAGAAGGGAGGGTTACAGGAAGTTAATTGTGAGGAGAGAACTGGTGATGGACTAGATATTGTGGATGGTCCAAAAACAAATGATACTGATAATACTAACATTATAGACAATACACAGAACATTCTTGATGGGGTACAAGTTTCAGATAGTCCGAAACTTGTTCACGATGGTTCAGAGTTACAACTTAAATCTGGTAATGATGGTTTGGGGATAGAGCCTAAACAAATTCATGATGGATCTGAGCTAGAACCTTTTGTTGTTCGTCTGAAGGTAAAACTGATTTCTAGTTCACTTCAGTTTTTATACTCGACTTCTCGATACTTTTATTATTACTGAAAGGTTTTCTAATTGCTCTACTTTGCCTCCTAACTTTGATAGGCTCGCATGCAAGAGATGAAGGAAAAAAAACTTGAAGCCCTGGGGAATGACGATACAAATTCTCATGTATGTAAAGTATGTTTTGAAGCACCAACTGCAACACTACTCCTTCCTTGTCGACATTTTTGCTGTAAGTAATCGTGGGTTTTCCTAGAAAATCGTAACTGCAGCCTTTAATGAAAAATAGAGGTGTGAAAGGTCGACTTCTTATCACATCTTAACGTGGAACCCTTCATAAACTTGTCAGATAGCTCACTTGAATCAAAAACATGCTACTACAAGTAATCAACCTTGTTGTGATGACATGTTTTTGTGCAGTGTGCAAGCCATGTTCACTTGCCTGTTCCGAGTGTCCAATATGTCGCACACGCATTTCAGACAGGATCTTCGCTTTTCCTTCCTGATAAAGCCTAGTGTGTCCTGTGAGTGAAGACTGAAGGTGTGTATACAGCGATGTTGTGGCATTAAAACATTTTTCCTCCATAGCGCCTCAATTCAAGGATTAATCTAACATCTTAATTCTGGTTTCCTTTGCACAGGTGGTTTAATGTATCACTCAGCTGTTTGTATTTTCCCATGTCTTATTGGGGGTGTAATTCTTTTATTAAATTGGCCTGTGTATGTAGTTGTCTAACTGGTTTATTTATATCTCGTCGAAGTCCTTAAAAGAAATGTAAAATAAGATAACACTAGGAAAAACAAAAGAGATCGGAGGAGGGGCCAAGGGACTTCTGAAGTTCCATTTTCAGATCAGTACTGTGTTCATATTACCCCAGAAATACCCCAGAAAAGTTTTGGTTTCTTTTCTTTTTCAGTTTTCATTTTTATGTACAGAGAAAACGACAATGAAAGCTACCTCTCTTTTCGAGCCTTCTATATTACTATTGGTTTTTGTTATTTCTCTTTCGACGAAGGTTAGTTGCCGCTTATGCTGCTTGCCTATGCGAATACGCAGTGGTGCACCACCAGTTCGTTCCCTTTTGAGCATCCATTCAATTAACTTTCGTTTGATCATCCTTAAGTTGGCCCAGGTGGAATTTTATGTTGTTAGGGTGGCTTTGGTTCACTGTACATACTCGGGTGGATAGTGGATACTAGTAGTAAGGCTTAGTCTTATGGCGTTCAATCTAGTATACTAGATTGGACATCCATGTCAGATAGTAGCCTAGAGGGGTTCTTATGGGTTTGGTGAGATTGGACAACTATACGCTGAACCATTCAGCGCTGAATGACTCAACAATTTTGGGCCGTTAGATTATTTAAACGGATAAGGTATAAAAGATATATTATTAGATTTATTAAGATTCTGTAGAATATATTCTTTTAACGCTGAACCGTTCAGCGTTTTCCCTATTTTTTCAGCGCTGAATCATTCAACGTACCAATCTTGCTACTACGTGAGCTACTAGCATCTGCTAGGAGAGAGAAGTAGTAGAGGGGGAAAAGACCACGCTTTTGGTGGAAGTAGTAGCCAATTTTGACACCATAAGAGTAAGCCTAAAGAGCAGGTTCATTGTACACAAGCTCAGAGGGGTAACAAACTACGGGTGAATTTTACTAACTCCTACTCTTCTGGTTTTTTTTTTTTTTTTTTGATCGGTAAGTTAAATATATTGGAAAAAAAGGTTCATAATGCATGAAGGACGAAACAAACAAAGACCGACCAAAAGGGGGAGCAAGAGCTTCCCAGAACGGACACAACATATAGCAACAGACTGCAAATATGAGGAACACTAAGCTACTGATAACAAACATGAAACAACCACAAGTGCAGCAAGAGAGAAAGCGACTTCAAGGTGGCTGAAAGACAATATTCCAGTGCTGTTTGTCTCATGAGTATTTAATTTTGCAAGTAATAACTGGGTTGGTCCCATTTTGGTGGAGTTGTTTCTTGTGCTTGGATTTACTACAGATAAGAGAATATTTAATAAACGTAACATGGTGAACTTCATGTGATCCAAGTTATATGATGAGAACAAATATCACGCGTTTGAGGTGGGGTTTCTAGCCGTTATACGATTATTATTATTATCAATGTCTCCACGCTGCACTTTATTTCAAACAGAGACCATCAAGGTATACGAGGCATAATTATTACTACAAATTAAGTTAAACAAAGATTAACTACCACGATTAGCGAGATTCGCCAATGCAAATGTAAAGAGAATAAGAAATTCTGCAACTGTTAATATATTCTACTGATAGAAAGGCAATCATACTGTGATGGCACTTGATTAAGAACACAACTTAACTAAATTCAAGTACATCTTAATATGATCCTAACATATCTATGTATTCAAGTATTAAACAAGCTCTTTTAGAGAGAGAGGAATCTGATCGTCAATTCAAATATAAGGTTCCTAATCCACGAAGGCCAGGGTTATCCTTAAAGGAGGAGGGTGGTATTTTTGCTCTATGAGACGGTATTCTTCCGTTAAGTCGATTCACCGCCACATCGAACTCTGTCAGCTCTTTCCAAGTTTATCACCTGCTCTGGAATAGTACCGATCAGATTGTTGCTGGACAAGACCAACGATGTTAACGCCTTAGCTCCTCCCAGTTCGGATGGTATTTTACCTGTTAAACCATTTTCTTTGAGCTCCAACTTCTTTAGTTCACTCAGTTTCCCAAACGATTTTGGAATTTTCCCTCCCAATGGATTGCAAGAGCACTTGTAGTGGTATCTTCATCCCTATCTTTATCCTTGTAAATGACCCACATTTAAAGAAAAATGCTGAAAAACACTCCACATTGGCTTCTCTATCCCTATCTTCATCTTCAAATCATCTCTATATTTGGAGAATGAATAGAGAACCTTCAAATTACTTTAATGGTGACACCTCATCGTAAATTTCACACTAAACCTTTATTTACACTAAGATAATTTCATTCATAATTAATAATTTTAATTTCAATTTTTTAAAATTAACATAATTTCATTCATAATTAATAATTTTAATTGCTAATACAATTACTAATAATTCTTAAAAACTTAACTGACATCCAATAAAAATTAAATATTAGTTAATTATCTACTAAATCAAATCACTAATAATTGTTACGGTTTCTAGTTTCCGCACGACGATTGGCATAATATGCTTGCAATTCTTCATTCATACTAGACGTATCGAACATTTATGGGGCTTAAAGGGAATGCTTTAGATTCATGTTTTTAATATTATTAAGTGCGATTAATTAGTGTGTTAAGTATTGTAATTTTATTAGTTAGTTTTCAAAATTTCATTTCATCTATGTGTTTGATTTTAATTATGTTTCAAGTTACATATACTACGAAGGATTTAAGAGCCTTGAGGTAATTTATGTTGCTAATTATAGTCTAATGAGGTAGATAAAGTAAGAGATAATAAAGGGGGATTTTGTAAAACCCCTCAAATAAAATAACTAATTTGCATCACCCCCTTTTTAAATCAGTAATAGGTGAAACCCCCTGTCTGTTATAACTGCCGTGACTATCCAGTTAACCGCGCACGTGCAGGACACATGTGTCAAATTAATAACTGGACACGTATTTTAAGATGATCGATCTTCGATTGATACTCCCTCAAAACGCCTTCTTTCTCAGAAACCATATATCCGCCATTAATGGCGAGCAAGAACTCAGCTACTGCTTTTAATTTATTCAGAAACAAGAAATGTTTATGTAAGTCTGTTTGGATTTGTTTCCTAATCATACTTGATTTCCAAAAACGTGTATCTTAATTAATCCAATATGTACACCCTCACTCACTTTTTCTAATCGTACATGGAACTGGATCCATGTTAAGACTATGTTTGGTGGCTTACCACAGTCCACTAGAAGTTGAATGATCATTTTTCATGCATCAGAAGTAATTTCAACTATTTTTTCTGCATCACTCTCTCTCTCTTTTTCTGATATTTTTTCACCAGCAGAGAAAAGAGATTTATTCTTCCTCCATCAACTTGCACCCTTTTTCTGATTCTTA
>JAJJMA010013413.1:0-10232 GCA_023529015.1 Papaver nudicaule | reverse complement strand
GTTACAGCCTTTTTCTTCGTTGGCGTTTTTTGCCTCGGCGTTACAGCCTTTTTTGGCTTTGGAGCTGCAGCCTTTAGTGGGATACTTTACCCGTCCTGGCAGGAGTTGGAGTTTTGATTTCGATAGAAGTTGCATTTAAAGGTGTGATTTATTACATACATGAAAAATTGTTTTCTTGAATGAGGTTCTTTATACGTTTCTCTAACCTTCCTGTGATTCCCGAGCAACTTTTTATGACGAACGGCCCGGCCCAAAAAGGTTCTTTACTAGATACTCCCGCCTTTGCTTGGTTCGCTCTACTACTTGTTCGGAGTCTAGAGTCAGCCCCTCTTCACGAGAAATCGTCCTTTGCTGTCGGGGCGCTAGTCGAACCTAGAGCCTGCCACTCCTGTTGCTTCAATTATGAGTTCTTTTATGCTTTTACTTAAGATTTTGGGATTTTCCTGCTGAGCGTGGTTGTGACCGAGGTTCGTGTCCTGTTTTGTAGTTGTTTGTGTTTTCTGTTTGCCGCCTTATGCTATTTCCAGGTGTGTCAGTTTTTGACCTAGTTTTAGCTTGCGCTTCATCTTGCAGTATGCTTCGCCTTCTTCGATGCTTCGCTGCTTATTTATCTTGCCTTCGGTACCATTTATATATATTTTTTAAGATTATTTTGATTTTGTCAAGTCTTAGTGTTATAGGCGTTGTGTGTCGATTTGGCAGTTTTAAATGGTGCCACGGGTTGGTTTCTCCACCGCTAGAATTTGAATAGTAGCGTGGGGAGTTGCAAAAAGGTGCGTGACTGCTTTATTGGGTAATGCGCAGTTATGGCGCCTTAACGTACTGGTGCGTTTATCAAGGGAATCCGGATTGTAACGTCTGTAACTTGATTATATTTTTGACGATTAGGTGGTTCCTTTGACTACTATAAAAGGTGAAATATTTCCTTGCTCTTATCAATATTTGTTCGTTTGGTTTTTGTTTTCGTGTTCTTCTTCTTTCTCTTTCTCTCTCTTTTTTGTGACCAAGCGTCTTTTTAAAAGGAGATGGCTGATAGAGGAAAGGCGCCCATGGAAGAAGGAAACAATAGGATGGATCTGAGGGACAGGAGAGAACAGATTCGAATGATAATGGAAATGGAAGCCGACTTCTCCAATGCTGGATCTTCTAGAAGGGAATGTAATCCTGATAATGCGATTCGTCTTTTTGATAATCTCATAAGGGGTGATGAGAAAAGGAGGGAGCAAAGGATGAGAGAAGATGGCGGTCCTTCCTATGTCTGTCGTATGTATGAAACGAGATCGTTTTTTCGTCGCCATAGTGAAGAAATTTTGTTGATGCTGAGGGAGAATCTCGCCTCTTCTGAGGAAGAGATTGGTGTGAAGAAGAGGAGGCTGATGATGTAGGTCCTTCTGCCTCCACTTTTATTCCTGTTCCACCGGTCGAAGAACCAGCTGAAATTGGTGATGATCTTATTCCGGAGGCTGCTATTCCTGAGGAGGATGCTGCCGCTATCCCCGCCAATGTGCAGATCATTGATGTGGATCTGCTCGATGGTCTTGACGAAGATCGTGGTACCGTGGCCGGACGACTTCGGAGTAGGCGTAGGAATAGGGGAAATTAATATGCTGCTTGCCCTTTGTTAGTGTCTTCGTAGTATGTTTTGTTATTTTGTTGTTTGCTTTCTATTCTACTGTAGCGAATGTGCACCCCTAAGAAATACTTTGGTTTGTTCTTTGTCTTGCTGGTTTGTAGTGATAAAAAATTTTAGCGTAAAATTTGTCGCAGCTGTATTATGACTTCGCTGAGTGTTACCGAATTTAAATGAGACGTTGCTTGTACGCATGGGTACTACCTTTTGAATCCCGAGATACCATTGCTCGAGGGCACCGGTGAGGTGCTTGCGGAAGTACCTCTCCGTATATCCTGAGTATGATATTTATTTTTTCCCTAAGTTATTCGTGTTGTACTTGTTATTGTTATGGTTACTAGTGAGCGACTCGAGCTTTCTTCTGTGAGTCTGCTTATATTCCTCCTCTTTTGGGGACATCAGCCGAAGTTCTTCGGACCTTTTTTTTGAAAGTGGTTCGGGCCTTCGGATCCCAATTTGCTTCTTAGTGAGTCTTTATTCCGTACATCAGTCCTGCGCGTCGATCTGTTAATCAGTTGTATTTGGGTGTTTTATCAATTGTGGCAAATTTTCAGGGTCTATAAATATGTCCCCTCGGTCCTGTGGTGTAAGATTTTTGCGTAATCCTAGATATAGTTTTTGAGCTGCTGTTCACTGCTTCCTGCAGTTAAACACTGACTTTCTATTTCTTCGACTAATTGCCTGTTTGATCCATTGTTGCTATTGTAGTGTATTATGTTCGTTGTGTGGGTCTGCATGTTGCGACGGGTTTATCGTGTGAATTTCTCGTTGGTTACCTTTGTTTCATTTAGGTTGCCTCTAAACCTGATCGGGCCATATTTTTTGTCTTTTAGCCAAAACCATTTTTCTCGAAGGGTGTCCTTCTAAAAGCTTATTTCCAGATATGACGGGCAATTTGAAAACCCTAAAAATAGGTCTAAACCTGGTTAAATCGGATGTCGTTTTCTTATAGCTAATTTTCATCTTTAAACATCCATGACGAAAATCCACTACCATTTTTGAAATCGGTTTTATGGTGCCAAGGTTTTAAAAATCCTTAGTTGATAATCCTACCACCTGATGATTTGCTCATAAAAACCCTTAAACACGCTAAAGCCATGAAGGAGCTTTTAGATGCTTAAGTATTGGAGCTTCTTTTATAGAACAAGCTTTGGAAATCTTTGGAAAATGATAAGAAAATATGCGAAAAATTTGAAAACCCGAAAAATCACAGGCAAACCCTAAGTTGTTTTAATCAGTCCCTGTTTCTAGCGCCAAACTGTACGAGTAGAAAATCTGCATAGGTATATAAGGTACCACAGCCATCAGATCTACCCATACATACAGTTATTTAACATGATTCCATGGTACATAGATCATAAGAACAATACCGAAGATAAATTAACGACAATAATCAAAGGCTAAATGTGTGAAGATTTGTATTTATTTCAATGTTGTAACTACATGAATTATAACCCTAAGGAGCTAGAGGAGATACATACCTAATCCCACTCTTGCCGCTTAGGTTCTACCCAAAAGAATCCAACCCTTACAAAGTTTTCCAAGCTCGCCTTATATAGCCGAGCTTGGGTGGTTTACAGCTAATAAGACAAGAGACTCAATCGTGGTGGTGTCAGTCCTTGTCGAGTAAGGCGGTTCCTTCCGAAGATGGCTCCAGGGCTTCAGTCCCTCGGTACAGTCTGAATCCCTTCCTTCCGAGTCTTCACTCACCGCGTCTGGTCTCGTTCTTCTTTGGGCTGGTCCGAGGCTTCGCTGGTGGTTCCTCTGGTGCGGTTCTACTCCTTAGATTTACGACACGTGTCCCGAGGGGTTTTTACCCTCCACACTCGTGTTAGGGTATTTTCACTTCAATTGTGACATGTCAAAGTGGTCTTGTTTTTCACACATTGTGTGATCACTTCAAGTAGTTGTGTTTAATCGTATCATCAACAGTGTTTCCCATACATCCATCAATTGAATAGTTACATTTTTGAAGGGTATAAGAAGGTGATCTTTGGTCGAAAGAAAACCACCCCACTATCTTCTCATTTTCTCAATTCATATCACGCATGTTCTAGGATTCACTTGCAGAGTCTACCAAAAACTTCTCTTCATCATGGTAAGATAGACCAATGCTGAAAACGAAGCGATCGTCAGGAGTTGGGCATTTATTTACTTGCAAAGAGATGTCAGATTGCTCCGTGTAACTGCAAGAGTCATGTGGTCTCGTATCATGGATAGGCTGAATGAGAACAATGGGAATGCTAATCACAGAACCTTAGATTCAATTAAGAGGTGTTAGGGTTATTAAAAAAACAGAAAATGAGTATGTCTCCTTCCAGAGAGTTCTGTACCAGTGCGGTGTAGAGCATCTAACATGGGCCAACGTGGTAAGTGATTTACGTTTAGATAAATTTATGTTTTAAAATGCTTTCAGTTTGTTCAGCAAAATACTTAACCGGCCAAAAAAAATTATTTCAGGAGACCATGGCGGGCGACCCTTATGCAGAAAAACATGGGAAGCCATTTCAATACTACAACTGCTATTTAATTTTCAAGGAGAAGTTTTTTTGGATGAACCCTGAAGTGCACCAGCCAGATTCCACCAGTGATTTTTCTGATGATGATGTAGAAGATGAAAGATTATTAGGTACCACATCCGAAGATGAAGAAAATTACTGGAGGACCTCATCCGAAGATGAGGCTTAAAAATGTGACACTATTGGTTTTGTGGGTATATCACTGGCAAGCCCTCACACGAGACCTCACTCGTCCAATGGGGAGGCCTATTGGTTTAAAGGAGTGATGTTTAGATTTTAAATACGTTGAATGTACTGGGGTTAACACTTCTTAAATAATGAAAATCTAAATTGCATTACATCAGAATTCAAAATGCATGGTGCATAAGTATCAACTCTAACCTACATCAGACATCAATATTAAATTAAGATTACAAATTAAAGATTAAAATCAGCATCTGGACCGTATCCATTAAGTTTCTCGCGCAACATATCATAGCAATCCTCGTGGAGAAACTCACATCCATGCTCGTCAAGATACCTGGTTTTCGCATGAGCTTTCTGCAGTCATCGAGTTCAAAATTTTATTAAGTATGCATTTAAGATGTAATGAAAAATGTGTATCATACAACCAAAAACATATTACTTACCCGTACACTGTCCGTCCATTCCGCACCATCAATGATGAGGTCAATCATAATCGTCACAAATTTCTTCACAGATTGATTAATAATTCGAAATCTAAACGCCAGGTCTAGAGATGATCTTTCATTGGGGTTTCCGTTGGTGCATCGGTGAAAGATTTGAAGAACTCTTTTCCAGTATACGCCTCTACTCCTTGGTGGAATAGAGTTGTCACGATAAAGCTCCATGGATATATAAGCCTGTGTTACAACAATATCTTCATCTTCGGTAAAATTCCCCCTTGCCATATTGAGGAGTTTAGATGGAAATTCCAACTTATTCGAGAGTGACTGGTGTGAATTTTGGTTTGTTACTTATTTGGTTTTATAGCGAAAACCCTAACGGATATATTATTTGAAAATATTACCGTTGCAAATTTAACGGCCGATATTGGTTAGACCGTTATAATTTAGAGGGTTCAGATGGAGTGTGTGAGGGGTGTGACAAAAACAACGCAAAAATATTTATTTTTCAAGGAATAAATCTAGGTTACAACATTGGAATTGAAGCTTAAATCTAAGTTACATCGAAATTCAAGATTAAATCTAAGTTACATCGGACAACAACCTCAAATATAAGTTACATACTTATAATCATCTTAAAATTAGCCAAAATGAACATAATCAAACCCGGGAACAGATCCTCTGAGTAGTTCATACACCTCATCAAAATTAAAAGGTTTACCATATTGCCTTTGAAATTGATGTCGGCCATCTCGAGTCTACAAAATCCAAAATAGATATAGTAAGTTATTAAATATCAACCTATATGTTCACTTCAACTAACAATGATTTGCTTGAAAAGCTCACCAAGTCCTCATGTGGAGCGTTCATGTTTTCACGATGAAGTATAGGAAGCACTGAGACAAACCGCCTGACCTCCTTCCTGATGCTACCAAATCTAGCTCTCAAAGATTTCCAGTCTCTCATGTTCGGATTTTGGTTTGCCGCAGCAAAGACTCTGAAAATCATTTGCCAGATAAATGATGTTGATTCATTTCTACCAACTGCACCATCTAATGTTATACGTATATAAGCATTTGTAAGAGCAACATCTTCTTCGGCAGTATAATTGAGCACCATTTTCATGCAAAATGAAAGATTTCAAAGTGAGAGTTAGAGTGTAAAATCAATGAAAATGGTTTTGATTGGGATGATTTTTGAGTAGGGAAGGGTGGCCTGGTTTTATAGTGAAAAAACCCAACGGATCTATTTTCACTGTAGCCAATATGACAGTTAGAGAAGATTTTACCGTTAAGAATGAGTGGTTTAGATGGGGTGTAAGAGGGGTGTGAGGGGAAAAAAAGTCAAGCAAAAATAAAAATCGAGGGGCGGACACTAAGTGAGCGCCAAATATTGGGCGTACACTTAGTGGCCGCAGGCGGACACTGAAAGAACGCAGGGAGCGTACACTGAGTGTACGCCCCATAAAAACGACTTAAAACTTGTCACAGATGTGAGACAAGTTTTAAGTTGTGACACAACTTTTACACAAGTTTTAGGTCTTTTGACCTACTATTCATCAAAAAGGTGCACCATAGTGCTTACTCTAAGTAAATATTAATTTAGAAAATGGAAATGCTTACATCATTTTGAAAAATCTCTGAATGAGAAAATTCAAAAAAAGGAAAAACCTAAAACTAAGCTACCAAAATCTCTAGAAGAGTTTTGTCTTCTTTTACAACTTTATTCTTCATTTTTTTTTCTTTGAAAGGGTATTCTTCGTTTTCTAGTTTGTGACTATTACTTTATTTCTTTTGGAATTATGATAAATAGTATTCATCTTTTTATATCTCAAGTTTTCTTATTACATTATATTTATAATCATGATTCTTTAGAAAATACGTTAATCTAATTAATCTACATTGTTAAGCTATGCTTTAAGAGCAGTTCCTATGGAAGGAATATATGCAAAATTTGCTCTTTTTGGAGCCACTGTGGGATGAACAAACATTAAAAATGGCCTGACAAACCAGTATTAATGTTGTTTGTCGGATGAGGCGTGAGAATAGCCGAGTGGCTGTTGATTGGCCGCCAGGCATCAGCGGTTTTAGTTAGGGCGCTCGGCCTTTGTTGTGCCTCTACATATATTATTTTGAAATACTCAGCGGCCTAACTTAGACCTCTCGGTCTAACTAGAGCCTCTCGGCCTAAGTTAGGCCTCTGACTACATTACTTTACTCTTATTATAGTTGTAGTGGGTCTCGAATATATTACTTTTCTCTTATTATAATTGTTGTGGGCCCTGATTATCAAAATTTGTACATTTAGAACGCTTTTACCATAGTGGCAAATAAAGTTGGCACGTCCACCTGGCAGGACAAACACAAATAATTTATGTATTCCATAGGAACTGCCCTAACAGTAAAAAATTTGTGTATATACAGTATTATATATGGGCATCATTTAAGAGGTTAACTTCGGGGCATAAAATACTCAGGGTCGGCCCTGGTTCCATTTGTATGCATTAGCAACAAGCTCCATTGACAGTATGGGCTGCAATTAGAGCTAAAGAGAAAGACCAAATAAACAAATAAAGTCCTCCGTTGCATATACTCAAAGAAGTGTTGGTGATTGCAAATGTGCAATCTTATAAGGCTGAACATAGTGAGTTAACCATTCTTGGTAAAAGAACTACTATGTGCCGGGTTAATCTTTAAGAAAAATTGCAAGGTGCATTTAAGGGTGTGACAATTTTACACTAGACTACCTGCCTAACTGCCTTGGGATTGGACTCGAGCTGAGGTCTAGTTTCCGATCAAGGCAAAGGTATCAAGAAGTCAGTGCTGAGTAAGAAGGCCATATGCAAAGAAAGAAGGCCAAACGCTGTTTAGGTGGCATATCTCGTATTGGGGAGTGGTATCCAGCTGTTTCCACCTGTCATATCGGTTGTGTCTTTTAAATATAGTGTCCGTAACTTTCTTTCTCTCTTATCTGAGAAACATTTCTTCTTTCTTTCCCAGCAACTCAGAAAACCATTTCTCTCTCCATTACTGTTCTTTCTTTTTCACTCCAAAAACCCTAACTTCTCTCACATTTCTTTCTCTCTTCAATGGCAAATTACCAACATGGCATCTTCAGTGTATTCACCGACACCTACTTCAGATTACTTAACCTAACAAATCAAGAGAATGACGTAGAAATGGAGCATGTAGTGGGAGAGGAGAATGAAGAAGATGTACCCGCAGCACAAGATCCCTTTGTTCAGAGATTTCGAAGATGGTTAACTCATTTCATGGTCGTTGGTCTTTCTTTGTACATGGTGTTATCATCGGTGCTATTCAGCTTCATAGGTTTGGAGTTGTTGTATTCCTTTTTCAATGTGTCTTTAACTACCTTTCACAGTCTCCCGGTGTATGGTTTAGCTGCTGGTGTAATCTTTTCAATAATAGGAACTATGCTGAGGTTATATTATGGAAGTAGGAATATTGGAGAACCAGTCACAAAACGAAATATTGCAGCTAGGGTATTTTCGAGGATAGTTATTGTGATTGTTCTCTATCACATAATCACTGAGTTTATAAAACTGGGAAAAGCACATCCTTCTGGATTCCTCCTAAGACTCATTCTATGGCTTTCTGGGGTTTATGGGATATTTCTTGCTGATATTGGGCTCGGGTTATATGGTGGTTTAGATACGTCTTTTCCAGAGACTTCTATTGTAGTATTTCTTGGGTTTGCTATCACTCTTAACAAAACAGCTTCTGATCTGCAAAAGGTTACTATGGGTTTCATGGTACTAACAATGGTGATGGGCAGTATGATATATGTAAGTTATTCTCTTTCTCTTTTAAACCTAAATTTGATCAGTTTTTTTCTTTCTTTCTTTTTTTTATGCTTTTTCTTGATTTGTAACGTGTTTTATCAATGTTTTACTGCAGGCTTACCAAACACGACTGCTTGCTCTAGAAGAAGGTCTAGCTCAAGGTCCTGCTGTTCAAGGTGCTGTTGTTCAAGGTGTTCCTGCTGTTCAACTTCAAGGTGCTGCTGTTTAAGGTGTTCCGGTTTAACATGGAGATTTTTATCTTTTGAATGCAAATAATGGTGGTTTACTGGTTTTGGTTGTGGCTCCTTTGTCTCTGTTTGTAGTCTTCAATTCCAGTAGTGATGAGTAGATGTTTTTTGTTTCTTTTAGCTGTTTCTGGTTTTAGAGAAGGTTTTATTTTAGTTCTTCAAGCATAATCACTCAATTTGTACTCAAAGTCAATGTCATTCATGGCATTTGGACTGAATCCTTGTAAGCAATGTTGAGATGATCGGCTATGTAAGATGCACTTTATTATAAATCTTAGCTTTATTTTCATTATTGATTTGGATTTGTTGTCTTTGATTTTTCAATTTATGTTTTTCAATTCCTCCATTAAAAACATTCAAAGTCATCTTACTGAAGTGGTAGTAGCTAAAATATTTTGGTACTGAACTTCACAATAGTGAAGTTACAGTACCGTCAGAACACATCATCACATCTAGAGTAAAACGAAGATAATAATGTGAAGTTATAGTAGCCGCTAGATCTGATCATCACATCAAGAGTAAAAGGAAGATAATTTTTTTTTTTTGATACAGGTAAAAGGAAGATAATTTGATCCCAGCTATTTGTATACACGACATCTACGTGCGTGAACCGTAGAATTTATTTCAATTTCGATTTATTCAATAATTTGATCCCTTGAAAGTGATTAATCAGTGGAAGAAAGTTTGTCTTGACCTTGTTGTCTAAATAAGCAAGTACTCGTATCGTGTGTAATAAGACTTATCAGTGCATGTCACTGGTCAATTTCATGGAAGAGGGTGTGCTTAGGTTTCCTAGGGCATATCTTTGTTTGCAGTATAATCCTAAAATAGATTCTAGACTTTCAATCCTTCTTACCGTCATCAAAGCTCTATATTGAAATGCACAGACCTAGCTTCACTTTTCAGTCTTTGCTATGGAACATTGCAAATTTGAATTAATGGTGCACGGTGCATCTATGATGGGCAACTTCACAGTAGCCTGCAAGTAATTTATCCATGTTTAGACGCATTTGATATTCCCACAAGCGTATCTCAAAGATTTGCAGCAGGATTACTGCCTTTTCTAATTAGATAATTAAATATGACTTTTTTCTCATTTATAATCCCACAAGAATGCACTAGCCAAATAAAAACCTTAAAAGAGCAATTTTGCACAAGGGGGTTACCACTTTGCTTTTTTATCAACTTCAAGGCAATCATAATTGTATTGTCAACATTGCTGAGCTTTGCATCATGAAGGTTTGAAACTGGGGTGCACGGACTCGAACGCGGAGACGCGGACACGACAAAAACGCGGACACGAGCAACTAGCAAGGTCTAAAAAATATAGGACGCGGACACTTTATATACATTAATTTTATAATATTTTTATGTATGAATATATAATTATCCTAATATATGAACACC
>JAJJMA010013403.1:0-10579 GCA_023529015.1 Papaver nudicaule | reverse complement strand
TGCGGGTATATCCAGATTTAAAGTGTATAAACTAACAGATCTTAACCATCCTCATATGGATACGTACCATAAGGTTTCTCTTTCCTGGTCAAACTTGGCCGTCTGAAAAAATCTGGTCAAGCACAAACCCTGGTTCAAAATATTTTCGTCAAACACCAATTCGGTGTGTGTCTTGGAATGCGTGCTGAGTAATATCTCAAGCTACCTGGTTATCAAGGATTCCCCAAGATCTACAATGGTTTGCTAAGGTATGTATGATTCCCTTCTCAATGATTTAACTAATGTCCTTGATTTGGTTGTGTAGGATTCACGGATTTGGTTCTTCAAGTTGCGCTTTCGGTGACTGTTCTTCCCTTCCCTTCACCCCTGTTTCCCAACCCTTCTTTCCTCATTTACTTCCATCAAATCAAAATGGAGCAACACTTGAGTATTTTCGCATTAGTATCTAATCCAACTACTTGTCAATCTCTCTCTATTTGTGTCAATTGCTCTAGCTACCTCTCAAATCACTCTTAAACCATCTGTAATCTCTCTCTCAGTGTTGAGCTCTAGGCAAATTTTCGAAATGATTTTCTGTACGCCTCAGTCTTGGACTTTTTGCCTCCATAAGACTTCTTCATTTATAGCTCTAGCTAAACAATTCTGGTGGCTATTCAGTCTTCTTCTTCCGGAGCTGTTTTTGATGTTCTTTCTCTTCTGGTTCTTAAAAGTTAAATCTCTCTTCTACTCTTTCCTCCCTGGTTCTTTTCATCTCAAAATGGAAACTAATTTGAGGAATGAAGAGGATCTGTCTTCTGCAATGAATGCCCAGCTTTCACTCAAACCAAGCTACACTGTGACTGACAAACAAATGAAGGAAATCAAAGATAGAAGTACTAGACTGGTGATTGGAAAGTTCCAGTGCTCTTTCAAGCTTAATCCTAACAAAGCAAAGTTCATAGCTCAAAGAATGTGGCAATTACATTACATCCCTCTAATTTCTTTGGTATCAAATGGAAAAGAGATCAATAGGTTTGTTTTTGAGCTGAAATCTTCTCATGATGTCGAATTTGTGCTGCAACAACAATTCTACAAGCATGGTCAGCTGCTGATGATGGTGCAGAAGTATCAATATGGTGTTCATCCAGCTTCTGCTGATGTGGATACTCTACTTGTCTGGATGCGTATGACTAACCTGAGACCGGAGATGTGGATCGATCCTCTACCTTACAACATTGCTTCAGAGGGAGGGGAATGTCGTATGATAGAGCTACCTTCTGCCAGTAATCTGACTCTCACCTGTCCTCGTGGTCTGATGGCACTCAATATCCACTCAAGACTGTGGGAGGAAATAGAAGTACATATGGGGAAAGAAGGTCTACTCAAAGTTAAAACTGATTTTGATGGTCTCCCGTATGGCCACTGCAAAATATGTAATCTTATCAACCATCCAAAGGAAAAATGCAACATGTTGGTAGAAGATGTGGTAAATATTGAAGCTCAGGAAATCTTTGTGAGAGAACAAATGGACCACATCCTCGAACAAGTAGATGCGACTGGTACTACTGAAATTGGAGAAACTAGTACTGAAGTTGGTGTGACAAATTCAAGTCCTCTCCCAGGATTCATAATATCGGTGGGGCTTGCTGAAGACATTGAGCTTCCGGATGAGATCATTAAAAACCTGAAAAGAGCAGCTGCTGAAAATCATCTAGTTCCAACAAAGATTTTCAGATCATCAAGCATCCTGGAAGAAGGGGGAACTGGTGGGGCTTCTAGCTTTAGTTTTGTTCATGGTCCTCCGGCACCTATTCGATTCGATACATCAAGTCCTACGCTGTTCAAAATTGTTGATATGGAAGTTGAGGATGCTGAGCCTCTGGGATTCCAAAAATTTAAGGAAACAACTCCACACACTAGGCCAGTGGACCTCCACAAGGTTCAAAAAGGAAAAAAGAAAGTTAGTTTCGACGAATCTGCTATGTGCACTGACTTAATCTCTAAGGAGGTTATTCCTTACGCAACATGCAAGGGAGCTAGAGGAACAACAACTGAGCTCATTCAACCATCTACTGGAAAGCGATCCTATGCCTTTACGCCTCTTGATGACACAGAAAGTGGCAAAAGAAAGCTATCGGTGTTTGCAAAGGAGAATCACTCTGACAACTCATCCATGGGAGTGAATGAGGTTCAAACTGCTGAGCTATATGAAATGCAAAGAATTGTAAAGGTCCTATCTAGGGGAAAGCATCAAAGGACGTCATCTCAAAATCCTTCTGGATTCAGTGTCAAGCATAACAACAACCCAGCTGCTAAAAAAAGGAGATTTTCGAATCGTCTCTCTACTATTATGCAAAAGAAAAACTATGCTAAGGCTCTTCAGGATGCTATTCTCAAGGAAACCAAGAAAGAACAACGGAGGGTTAAAGAGAGGGTTATTGAAATGGACCTGGTTCTAAGTCCCCATCTTGTGGCTCCGCACCAAATGATGCGAAACTATCTCAATGATCTATCTGGATCGTCCTCGACCTCAGGCTGTTTTTCCCCCTCTTCCTCTGCTATGATTGTGCAACATGAAACTGTAACCCCTGCTGCTGTTGACCTTCCTTCCAGCTCGGTCTCTGGTCTTGCCACTGCTGCTGTACCTGCTTACCGTCCCCCTCCACTCCGTCTCACCAACTCCACTGCTCCTGTTTTCCTTCCACCACCATCTCCTCCCAGCCAATCCCTCCGTTTCCGCTCCGAAAGTGCAACTCGAGGAAGGAAGTCCCTGAACCCTGCATCAACTAGCTCTACAAGGCGTGATGAGAGTTGGGTTTCTTCTTCTTCTTTGGCTTCTACTTCCCGGGGGGAATCCTCATCAACTGGTAACCAGGTATGCTATCTGTTCCTTATTCCTCTTCAGGTTTCGATTGGATCGTCTTTATGTGTTGATGTGTTGCTGCCAATCTCATATATTCCTTCGTCTTCCCTCATAGTTCTTCATGAATCAGTAGTGTGGTATCTAATATATGCTGCTGAAAGGTTAATGCTCTCTAATTTTTGCTGTCCTGATTCTCTCTGGCGATTTGTGTTTTTCTGGTCTCTCTGCTTTGGTGATTTAGGGATTTTATCCCTCTTGTTGGTTCTTACTAGAAACGGGTTTGGATCTGGAAACCCGTTTTTAGAGTTGAAGTGTTCTGGGCTGGTTCAGACCACTACGGTCAGGCCCGTTTTGTCTGCTCAGTTTAGTTGTCCTATCTCGTTGTTCAGTGTTACTATGTCTCTCAATGTGCTCTCCTGGAACTGTCAGGGGATCCGTAAATCGTCCACCCAATCTCACTTAGCCACCCTCGTTTTGGAAAACAACCCTGATATCATGTTCCTTCAAGAAACAAAAAACCAAGAAAAAGTTGTTAGACCCATACTAAACAAGCTTAAATACCAAAATATGGTGATTGTGAATCCTACGGGAGTTATAGGAACAGCTGGTGGTCTTGTTTTAGCTTGGTCTTCCAAAGTTTCCATTGATGTGCTCAACACAACTGACAACCAAATAGATGTCATAGTAAGGTGCAATTCAACTAAGAAGGTATGGATGCTCTCGGGCATCTATGGGTGCCCTTATAAAGTCAAAAAGCACACTAGTTGGGATTATTTCAAAAACCTAGCAGGAACTGTTGAGGTGCCCTGGTTAATCATGGGTGACTTAAATTTCACCCTCTCTAACGATGAAAGAAGGGGAGGATCAGCGGTTGAACCAATTGAAGCAAATTTCTTTGCTCAGCTGATTGAATCGGCAGAGTTAATGGACTTGGGCTTCATTGGTTACCAATTCACTTGGTCTAATAAGAGAGTAGGAAGGGATTTTGTCGAGGCACGTCTAGATAGAGCAATGGTAAATTCAGAATGGTTTGACATGCATCCTAGGGCTTTAGTCTACCACTTAGCCGCAGTGGGCTCGGACCATAGTCCGATACTACTAAAAACTTCCCCTTGTTGGAAGGATGGAGCAAAACCTTTCAAGTTCTTTGGTCTTTATCTGGAAGACCCATCCTGCTTCCAAGTTTTAGAGGAGGCATGGAACATTGACCCAGAGGGATCCACAACTTTCAAGTTTGTGGAAAGGCTCAAAAATGTTAAAAGATTAATCAAAATATGGAATAGGGATTATTTTGGAAATATACAACATAACATTAAAAACCTTAACCATAACCTAAACCATATCAAGAATAATCTGAGACGTCCCGATAATTGCTCTGAGGTGCTAGATATTAAAAAAGAACTAGTAAAATGGTACAACTTTGAAGAAGCTTTCTGGAAAACCAAAGCAAGAGACAAAAACATCCGCCTTGGGGACATAAATACGGGGTATTTCCACTCAACGGCTTCCTATAAGGCTCGCAAACTGAGAGTGGATGCGATAAAAAAAAGAGGACGGGTCTTGGTGCCATGAGCGCAATGGAATTGTAGACACCTTTTACAATCATTTTAAATCCATGGCCACAACCACCAAGCCCACAGTGTCGAAGGAAATCTTAAACCTAATCCCTTCCTGTATTAGTGTTTCTGATAACGTCAAGCTTATGAATCCCCCTTCTGAACTTGAAATCAAACTAGTGGTGTTTGATATGCATCCAAACAAATCCCCAGGACCAGATGGCTTTCCAGCTATTTTCTACCAAAAAAACTGGTTCCTCCTGAAAGATGAGATAACTAAGATGATTCAGGGATTCTTTGAGACTAGGCACATCCTTAAGGAATTAAATTCGACATTCATCACTCTCATCCCAAAAATTGATTCCCCAGAAACACCCAAGGATTTCCGACCCATATCCCTTTGCAATACTATATACAAAATTATCTCTAAGGTGCTTGCAAACAGAATAAAGCCTTTTCTAGACAACATCATTTCCCCTTACCAATCGGCGTTTGTCCCTGGCAGGCAAATAGCAGATAATATAGTAATTGCTCACGAAGTGGTTCACACCATGAGAACAGAAAGCAAAAAGAAGAAAGAAGGTTATATGGGCCTCAAAATTGATATGTCTAAGGCCTTCAATAGAGTGGAATGGATATTTTTAGAAAAAATAATGACGAAACTGGGCTTCTGCCAAGAATGGATTGACCTGATTCACCAGTGTGTCTCAACATCTGCTAGCGCAGTGCTCCTAAATGGGTCTCCTACTGGATTCTTCAAACCTACTAGAGGATTAAGGCAAGGAGACCCGCTGTCTCCTTACCTCTTCATTTTGTGCATGGAAGGACTCTCTCGAGTCCTCTTGGAGGCAGAAACCAAAAAACTAATCTCTGGAATCAGATTTGCAAAAGTATCCCCTACTATCTCTCATCTTCTTTTTGCGGATGACTGTCTCATCTTTGCCAAGGCAAACAAAAAAGAAAGCAAAAACCTGGTTAAGATATTAGAGAAGTTTAGTCAAGGCTCAGGACAACTCATAAATTATGACAAGTCAGGAATTTTCTTTAGCAAATCGGTTTCAAACTGTGTCATTAGGGATATTCTAAAAATCCTAAAAGTGAGACGAATAGCTTTGGATGATAAGTACCTAGGCGTCCCACTCTTCACCCACAGATCAAAGATCCAATGTTTTGAACCTTTGGTTCTCAAACTAAAAGGAAGGCTCAAAGGTTGGGCAAGTAAGCTTCTCTCTCCCCCGGGAAGAGGAGTCATGATTAAACATGTAGCAGATTCTCTAGCTACGTATCAAATGTCGTGTTTTGTTGTACCAAAGGCAGTCATAAAGAAAATGGATGCTTTAAACCGTGCTTTCTGGTGGGGGCATGATCAAGAAAACCTTAGAGGATTATGTCTAAAGTCATGGACCTCTATTTGCAAACCAAAAGGAATAGGAGGACTAGGTTTCAAACGATATGGAATGTTCAACCAAGCTATGATAACAAAAATGGCATGGAGATTGACCCAGCAGAAAGAAGCTCTGTGGGCTACTGTTTTAAAAACAAAGTACTTCAAAACGACTCATGTCTTGACTCTGGAAAAACCAAAATCAAACTGTCCGTGGCTGTGGAGAGGCCTGTGGCAGGGCATTAAGCTTGTTCAGGAGATAGCAGCTTGGGAAATAGGAGATGGAACAGAAACTAGGTTATGGAAACACAACTGGATCCCGATGAACAACCCTAACATCATTAACAAGTCAGAGATAGCACCTACCATAGCAAACACTCTTCTCCATGTAAGTGATGTCATAAACAATGTAACTAGGGAATGGAACACTGATTTCCTTAACCAGGTTCTACCAGCTAATGTGGTCCAAAATGTGTTAACTATAGACCTAAAGCAAACGGAAAATCAACCAGACAGAATGTATTGGCCACTAAACTCCAATGGAAAGTTTAGTGTAAAATCAGTCTATACTTACCTGGTAAATGGGAGTATTCCTTCAGTGGGTACAAACATGACTGTATGGAAACAAATTTGGGACTTGCACACTCTCCCGAGAATACAAGTATTTATCTGGAAATGTGTGCAAGGAATCCTACCTGTAAGAAATACACTTAGCAAATGGATAAACTCTATCCCCTCGTACTGCAGTTTCTGTAATTCGGAGTCGGAAACGGATAGCCACACTCTGCTGTTCTGTGCATACAACAAAGCGGTATGGTTTGGCCTGGGCTATAACGTAAACAGACTAGGAAATCTCTCTGTCAAGGAATGGATACAGTCATGGTTGGGTGATAGCAATGATTCACCTATTGCTAATGTCAATCTAAGTCAGTTCTGTGCGGTCTCAACTTGGTTTATTTGGAAGGCAAGATGCCTTAAGTGTTTCCAGAACACGCAACAGCCACCAGCTGTAACTATAGCTCTCATCCATAGCCATTTTAAAGACTCCAACACAAACCATGTCAGTTCATCCCTAAACAGAAATCCTAACCCAAATCAGTTAGAAAATGCTCAAGTCATTGTACTAGAAGAGGTGTCAACTGCTCACAGTTTCTATGTATGGAATTCTAACCTTCAGACTGCAATCATTGTTCTCATAATTACAGATGAAGAAGGGGCAATCTCAGAGCACCAAGCCCTCAACTGCGGAGTAATACCACCTAAAGAAGGCAGGATTCTAGGGGCTTTAGCGGCACTAAAATGGCATCAGTTAAGGAGAAAGCGTACCTGCAACATCCTAACTGAAGACAAGGAGGTGGTGAAGAAGCTAAAGATGAAATGGAGATCCCCGGACAAACCTGCTGACAATGAACACATTGATGGATGTGTTGAACTCTTTTGCTATTTCAGACAATTTAATTGCTTTCCTGTAAGGCTAAACTCTAAGCCATTATTAGAACCTGTTGTTAGTATGTATGCGTTATCTGACTTTCAAGGGGTACCAATAGAACGGATCCCTACTTGTGTAAGCTACCTTAACTTGAGCATTGTTCAGGCTGCTGCCATGAACAACTAGCTTTCTTAATCTACTAAGTCTGTTCGAGAAAAAAAAAAAAAAAAAAAAGGCAGCAATGCTAGTTGCCGTGAAGTTAGACATTAATCTGTGGTGTTCTCAGATTGATGCTTTGTCAGGTTACTCGGCAACCCGTCTTTTCTGTATGTTTGGATTGTGTTGGGAAATTTGCGCAGTTTCGTTACTTTCGGAGTTATGATCAGTTTTTGCTAATAGTTATCCTACTAGGCTATATTTTTTATTTTTTTTTCAAGCTGCATGTCATGCGCATCTTTTATTTTGCTAATGTATTTGATTTGCTTTCAGTGCTCTGCAGTAGGATCATGTGTTGACATATAGTGTAAATATTTTTGTTGTAACCCAACTGATGATATCCTTGTTAAATTAATATATACTTGATTTGGTAGAGAAGCTATACCGTCTCTTATCAGTTTAATACCTGATATGTGAGCCGCTGGTTCACATGATAATTAAAAAAAAAAAGAAAAATGCTATACCTGTCATATTTGATTCTAGAAAAAAGTTTAACCCACCACTAATAATTGCAAGTGGATAATGTTTACGCACTAACAGCCTCAGTTGAAGCAACATTTCCAAGTTTTTTTTTTTTACGATTTTAGGTACTTTTGAGTTTTTTGAAATTAAAATTTTTTCTGAAAAATGGTAGTCGTGGTGATGAAAGAGGGTGATGAAGAGAAACTGTTAGTATTGGCTAACCCAAAGTTTGAATTTTTGAAATTGTAAAAAAATACTAATTTTAGCCAGTGTATAGCCAGGTGAGTGTATCAAAATTAAATTCCTCAACTAGAACGGAAGGACTAAAACGTAATTGTGGATTTTGGTCTAAAAATAAAAAACTTGAGTATTTTTTAAAAATAGGCTAAAACGAAAAAAAAAAATAGCATTTTTTTATCCTGGCGTCATTGGGGCGGATCCAAAAGAATGGGGGCAGATTGAGGCTTTTTTTGAAAACCCGTTCACCCAAACGTAATTAGGCTATCCCTTATCTCAGTGTCTAAAATACCCCCACACATATTAAGCTACCGATTAACTCACAACAAGTTACCGATTAAGCTAACCTAACTACAAATTAATCTACTTAGCCACCGATTAGCTTAGGTTGTGTTATTTTTGTTATTTTGAGAGAGAGTTAGAAGAAGAAGAAGAAGAAGAAGAAGAAGAAGAAGAAGAAGAAGTTTTTTTTTTTTTTTTGAGATGGTTGTTTTGAGTGAGATTGAGCGGGGTAAATCTTTTTCTCGTGAGGGTGATCATGCTACGAATTCATCTTACGTGGAGGAAGCCATGGATTGTTGGAACTCTACCATTATAGAGAAAAACCATGAAAAAGAGTGTTTGGAAAAATATGAAGAATCAAAGAAGGGAAAGGAAGTGAACTCGATTCCAAATGATCAGTAATGCTCTAATTTGAAACCCATTAGCTTGTAAGGGAAATGATGTGTTGGAATATTTTCAACACCAGGACATAGGGGGTCATTTATTTGGCAAGCAAAAAAGCAACCGAGTGTGGAGAATTGACCCTCGGTAAAACAATATAGCTGCCGAGTACACTTACTCGGTAGCTCGATAAATAAATGAGTTACCGAGTGGTGTTAAACCCTTCGGTAGCACAAACATACTCGCCAAACAGAAGAGCTACCGAGTAAGAAAAATTGTTACTCGGCAGCCAACATTGCAACCGATTATACCTTAAAAATTATACAGAAAAAATATGATATGAAAAATCATACTCGGTAAGTCAAAAGAGCTGCCGAGTAGTGTATAATCCATAAGTACTCGTAAGCAAAAGAGCCACCGACTCTGTAAATTATCATACTCGGTAGCTCTATAAGCTACCTAGTTATGATGTTCATACATAAACCCTAGTTTTTCTGGGCGAAAAATGGAAACCCTAATTGCTAAATTCATACATAAGCTTGAGAATTACCTCACTGAAACCATTGGTGGAACTAATTCTGGTGGAACCACTTCTTTCAATACAGTGTGCTCTCTCACATCTCCTTCGAACCAATTGTCAATTTCTGGGTCGGGGGTTGAATGTCCCTCGTCTTCTTCGCCAAATTCTCGTCGAATTGAAGTGTCAGTAGAAGAAGAAGAAGAAGAAGAAGAAGGTGAAGGAGGGGGTGTTGTATCCTTTCCTTATTCTTTTTCGGAGCCACACAACAATCGACACAGATTTTTTATCTAGTGCAACAATGGTGGTTGTGGGGGAGAAAAATGGTGGTTGTGGAGGATAAGGGGAGAAAGGGGAGGAGAAGAAGGAGAATGAACCTGTATTCGGTAGCCTAGGTTTAAAGATTAATTGGGAGGGTAGTTGTGACATTTTACTCGGTAGGGAAAGGGTATAACTGAATTTTCGCCCACAAATTTAGCCACCCCTTAACACGTCAAACTGGATCGCGTCATCAACTCGGTCTGCCCCATTCTTTCAAATCCGCCCCAATGATGCCAGGTTTTTTATCCATTAAGTTGTGTAGCTTTAATGGTTGAATTTTCTGTTCCATGGATCAGTATAGAATTACTATTCTTTCATGCCGACAACTTAGCGAGGGGTGCTTTTTCATGCACTTGTACACTATTCAATGAAATGTCGCCAGTGAATAGTGTAAAGCAACTATGTTGCCAGTGAAATGTCGAATCAATGTGCTCATTGTGCCTGTGCAACATCGAAAACTTGTTGCTTTACACTATTCAATAATCTTATCCTGTCTAAAGCTTATCACTTGGGACTCACCCCCTGGCTATAAATTCTATACCTCTCTTTTTAGTTTTTCAATTTTCTCTGACGCTTGTATTTCTCTGTTTAAAATTTCTTCATACTTTGGTGCTTAACTTAGAATTTTTGGGTGAACTAAAGAGGAAGAGAAGGTAAAAAGAAAGGTCTTTCTATCTTTACTGTCTTTGAGTTTCGACCATGTCTTGTTTCGATTTTTTATTTCAAGGGTTAAATGCTTTTTTATTTCAAGGGTTAAATGCTTATGTGTTTGTTTGTTTTTGGATTTAGAGCTGCAAAACACAAATGGTTGGATTGGAAAGGAGTTTTGTATGGGAATCAGGTGGTGGGAGACTCAAAAACTGGTACTAAGGCGCATAATAAAATTTTCTCTCAAACAAAGAATCCACGGTAAGTTTGATTAATTACGGTGTTGTGGTTTTTGTTTTTTTTT
>JAJJMA010013382.1:0-11845 GCA_023529015.1 Papaver nudicaule | reverse complement strand
ATTTCGTTCCTATCGAAGAACCCTACTATCCCAATATTCTAATTCCCGAAAACCCTAATTATACTCTAAATTTCTTCCTAAACTAATTAATCTTAAGGATTTTCAAATTCCAAAACCCTAGAGATGGAAGGTCAGTCGGTTCGATCAAGAACAACTTCACATTCTCCATCACCATCATCACATTCAGCTTCAGCTTCAGTTAGTTCATCTCTACATAAGCGCAAGTTAGATGAACATCTACCAACTACTTTTCCATATTCTTATTCAGATACTACTAAAGATGAAGAACTTGAAAGTATTAGTGCTCGTCGAGGTGACTCAGAATTTGAAAATGATTCTGAAGATGTTGTTGTTGAAGATGACGATGATCCTGATGCTGATATCGGTAATGAGGAAGAAGAAGAAGATAATGATGATTCAATGAGGGTATTTACGAGTGCACGGCTAGAGAATAATTCTAGGAAAACGAAAATCAAGATGGAGAATTCCTTACTAAAGATTGATTCTGATATCCAAAAACTGACGGCGAGTAATGTATCAACACCAGTTGTTGGTTCAGGAATTGGAGTGAAAGAGATTCTTACTGAGAATTTACAAGCAAGTGGAGCTTATAGTGCAAGAGAAGAGAGCTTGAGAAGAGAGGTAATTAATATTCGACTTTAAATTACTGATTTTCTTGATAGTCTCTTATGCAAGTATTATGCTTTTCACTTTAACAGGAAGAATCAGGTAGACTCAAGTTTGTATGCTATGCAAATGATGGAATTGATCAGCATATGATTTGGTATAGATTTATCTCTTGAACATCATTTTGTGTATTATTTTAAAAGATTGTTTTCCCATGTCGCCGGGCTGTCCGTTTACTTAATATACTTGTTGCTTATCTTAGGTTGATAGGGTTGAAGAATATCTTTGCTAGACAACTTCCTAATATGCCCAAGGAGTACATTGTTCGTCTTGTTATGGACAGGTGTGCTTCTAGAGTTCCTTGAAAAGGTTACATTGTGTGCTAAGAATCATCTTCAATCTTTTACCTTTTTTATTTTTTTTTCAAATAGTTTTTTGTTTTAATTCTGCAGACATATGGTATGGTATTATCTTTTTAGTTGTCAAACACCACAATAGACTGACTATGCAAAATCATACGGAATATGGATTTGATATACTGTTGTCATTAGATCCGTTGGATGGCTGAACAAGTTTCAGTTATTGTGAAAGTTCGTGCTAGTTCTGTTTTCAGACTTTAGAAATAGGTCAAATCTGTATCTGTGGTACATGGATTCAAAAGTTCATGTAACTACGTCTTGGCTCTTAATTCTTTCTATGCTTTTTAGTTCTTGGATTTCTGGAAAACTTGAAACGTGCTTGTGTCCGCTGAGTTTGTTTGACGATTCATCATTTGAATCTTCGCAGAAGCCACAAATCTGTGATGGTTATCAGACACAATCATGTTGTTGGCGGCATCACATTCCGTCCATATGTCAGGTGAAGTCAGAGATCAACTTATATTCGCCATTGATATTCAACTTTTTTAGGGTGGGAAGGCATTAACTTAAACAAATTCTCGTGTTATATATTAAAGTTATCTGGTTCCTTTCTATTTTAGTATCTTGTGTCCTTGATTGAACATTTATTGTGGGTCATACAAATCTATTTGGCAAACTTTAATCTCGTTTATTGAAACTTCATCTCCAAATTCTTGTAGTCAGAAATTTGGGGAGATAGCTTTCCTTGCAATTACATCAGATGAACAAGTGAAAGGCTATGGTACAAGACTTATGAATCATTTAAAACAGCATGCACGTGATGTAGACGGGCTCACTCATTTTTTAACTTACGCAGACAATAATGCCGTAGGTTATTTCATCAAGCAGGTCTGTTATTATACTGCATTTTCCTTGCGATGCATTTCTAGTTTGTGCAGAATCTTCCTTTTCTCGTTGAACCTTTTCTTGAATTATGTTTATGCTGTCTTACTGTTAACAGGGTTTCACAAAAGAAATCAACTTGGAGAAGGATAGATGGCAAGGGTATGCTTAGGATTTTACATCTTGAATTAGTTAAATGTAACTAAAACTAGTTTGACTTTGTGACTTAATTATTGATATCTGATACCTGGATCAATGTTTCCTCATGTAGCCAGTTGTGTAGCTATGATATTTATATGTTGTAATTTATGTTAACAAGTGTGTTATCCATTCAGATATATCAAAGAATATGATGGAGGCATACTAATGGAATGCAGAATTGACCCAAAGCTTCCATATACTGATTTATCAACTATGATTCGCCAACAGAGACAGGTAATGGTTCATTTTACAAGTGTATGAGTGGTCTCTAGAATTTACTAACAACTTTTTGATATAACATAATGGTGAACCTATTTTGATTTCTCCTATTTCTCCTACTATACCAGTAAATTACTAGATGTCGAATGTAGATGTATACTGTATAGTAATGATCACGAGAGTATCCATAATGGGAAAATAATAGGTCGTACGGCCTTATTCAGATGTTTGCACTTATCAAAATAGGCATAAGAACTTTCTGACGCGAGAGTATCCATATGGGAGAACAGTACCACAAAAACTTTCTGCAATTATGAGTATGTTATTATGTTATACACTCGTTCAGAAATATTATTAGCAGATTGTAAAGCTAATCCCTTATGTGACAAACAACCACAAAAATATATCCCTTTTATCCTATAAAACTGATTTCTGGAAACTTTTATCTATTTATGTTTTGTAAATATCTGGCTGAAGTGTTCTATACAAACTCAACTGTTCATATTGGTTTGTAATTGCAGGCAATAGATGAGAAGATTAGAGAACTCTCTAACTGTCACATTGTCTACCCAGGAATTGACTTTCAAAAGGTATTTATTGTTATGTTTATGTTTCTTCGCGCTGAGTTTTGCATTGAATCAGTGTTTTTTGTTCCTTTATTTTTCCTATAATAAAGTTGCGCCAAATTAGCTTGTAAGTGAAGGTCAATGTCTTTGGAGATTCTTAAAGGATCCACATTAGGGGCCCAGATGGAAAGAGTATAGTTACAGATAAAGCTGGCGTATGGAGATCGTCATAATTACACCCATCTACACACCCTCAAGATTGTTGCTGGATTATCTTGCATATGCCGTTGGCTCGGATTTACATGAATTTTTCATCAAAGGACCATAGGTTTATCTCCTCGTGAGGCAGCAAATTGTTTACATTAGATGTTTGCACACAATTGTTATACAAACGTTCTTCACTGTAAATACTGAGTTACTCTGTTTGTTCGGATAAGGTTTCCTAAATATTGTGGGCTAAAAACTCAACCCAAAACATTTGCATAATAAGTAATATAGCAGGAAGTTAATGTTAATGCATGATTATTCACCGCCGTGTCACGAATAAGGAATATGGTTTCTGTTTAAACTAAGCTGTTTCCATATAGTTTCAGTATACCCATATAGTTCAACCTCATAACTCAGAAACTTTCTATTTGCATCATATACCTATTTGTATTTCGAATTTTAAGGCTAACGTTCTTAAGCATCTTTTCTTGTTTCAGAAAGAAGCCGGTATTCCTAAAAAGATCATCAAAGTTGAGGATATTCCTGGTTTGAGTAAGTGTCTATGACTTGTTTCATCTTGTATTTTCTTCTACATTCTCATAGTATCTTTATCTCTGTCATTAAAACGAGGTGCTCTAAACCCCAAAAGTTCCGTGTTTCTTTAGCACTTGAAGTTTATTTCCTGTTTGACTTATTACTATTAAGTTCCAAGATCTAAAAGTAAAATCTTCACGAAACAAAAATTGTCATTGAACGGAAACGCAGCAGGTGTAACCAGCAGTTTGCATGCTAATTGCAAACTTTCATGATTTTGATTGACAGGGGAAGCCGGCTGGACTCCTGATCAATGGGGTCATTCACAGTATAAAAATCTGAATCCATCTGCAGACAGTACTGACTTCCGCCAGTCATTGCTCACCTTCATGCGCACACTTCTAAAGGTGACTCTTATGTTACACATATCTTGTCTTTTTTCTGTTTGATCTTGCCACATATGTAAACACTTGTAAGCTTTTGGTTTATTCTAGTTTCTTAAGCTTATCAGATGTTAAAGCAAACATCAATGATCACCAAGGCATCCATCTTTTAGCATTGCCAACGGTCACCCTTTCATCACCCAGTCACTCAATGTCATTCCTGCGGTTCGTCCAAGCCCGTAATCCTGAAATATACGGCAACTAATCAAGAATACCTGATCAAAGCATGTGTGTATTGGACTTCTTTCTAATATACCTTCTTCTACATGTTAACAGATGTTGCATGACCATCCGGATGCTTGGCCCTTTAAGGAACCAGTTGATTCCCGTGATGTGCCTGACTATTATGACGTCATCAAAGATCCTATGGGTAATAAGACTAACTTAATGTCATACAAACAGCGTCTCTCTCTCCAATTAGGAGTAGCTTTATATATAATCTTTAAACAGAATAGAAGTTTGATTTCTCCATTAAGACTTGCACATATGCCAGTTGAACAAGATAACTTTTCCTTCCTGAGTTCAATTGATGTGATTATGAAAGTAAATGGGGTCCTGCGGTTCTGTGAATCATTGCTAATCTCCTTTCTGACACAGACTCCAATTTGACATTTTTTCAAATAAAAAATAGTTCAGTGAAGCCAACTAATCGACTTCAAATTTGCTCTATACCTGCTTATCTGCCTCTTACAGAACCTTGGCCAATTTTTTAGTACAAAGATGTACAAAATTTGCTGACTGCGTTGGGAAAAGTATATCATGTCGTATTTTATACAATATTTTGTCCCTTCACATATTTTGGTTGGCTTGTTAAATCTAACTATTTTTCAATTGCAGATTTAAGGACAGCGTCAAAGAGGCTTGAGTCTGAACAATATTATCTTACATTGGAGATGTTTGTTGCGGATATGAAAAGAATGTTTGCTAATGCACGGACTTACAACTCCCCAGAGACTATTTATTATAAATGTTCAACTAGGTAAGACCTGTCAGGCTCCTATTTTTACTTACTCTAATCTCCCCAGAGTCTGCCACTCTTTGTCTCTTACTACTTCTTTGATGCATAGATTGGAGAACTTCTTTTTTATGAAAGTCCAGGCTGGTCTTCAAGCTTGTAGCAAAGTTCAGCAATAAATGTAAGTAGATTCCACTTATTTTCATTCTCCAAACAATTGGGATAGCTGGTAACACTTCAATAGGATTTTTGAACTTATACTGCTACAGCCTACGGTGCCATATAACGAAAGTTAACGTTCAGCACGTTTTTTCTTGTAACCACTTTTATATGAAAACATTACCTTCTAGGCCATACATATCAATTTTGCATATTAGGCTTCCTAGCTAGGCTGTAGGGTGAGTGAGTTGCCCATTGAATCATTTTGATGGAAAACTTACAGCTATTTTTTTTTGTTTTCACAGCATTTCAGTTGGCCTTATTAAGCAAGACATTCCTACCATGATCTATGCATTTATTTTTTGACTTAATTTTTTCTTGCCGGCAATTTGTATGCTGTTTTGTAGGTGTAAAAATCAACCAGACAAAAGCAGAATTTGGTATAGGCCATAGATGTCAACTGAGCTTTGGTCATCATATATAGTTAGCAGTCAGAGTTCACGAAGAAACTTATTCTGTCGGCAACTGTAGGCAAGACAATAATGATTTAGTAGCCTTAAAATTGCGTTGTTGTACTTATTGTGCATATTGGATTTGGTGTTTAACTTATCAGGTTGTGGATGTTCCTGAGGTGTGATATAGCTGTTTGGTGAAAGTGTATACTATTAATTTGGATGAAGAGTCGGAAATCAAGCTGGGTTGTTTCTTATATCGCTGCTGAAAACGGTGATAATGAATCTGGTAAAGGTCATGCGACGTTGTTCTCTCACTGTTCTCACCATGAATCTATCAACAAAAAGGGAAAATGTTAGCACAGGGAGTAAAGTTATGTTTTCTTTAGTGGAGGCTCAAGATTGATCTCTATTTGTGCCAATTATTACATATTCTTCAAGTCGTTACTAACTAATTTTGTATGTGTAGTGGGTCAAAAACATAAATAACGAATCAAGGATCAAAATATAAAAAGGTTGATTTAGGGACCGGCTCATTTACTAAGTAGACCGGGTAATAAGATAAAATAGAGTTATTTTAAAGCTTTTTTCAAAACTCCTTATCCAACATATTTTCTTAATTGCCAAACTACCCTTACTTAATTATAACTAATCAATCAGATTAGTTTAACTAAACTAAGATTAGTTGTTAAACTATTTCAGCACCGCCACCACCACCACTACCGGCACCAGCGCCGCCACCACCACTACCACCAACGTTAGTGCTGCCATCACTACTACCAAATTTTGTCTGGATTTTGTTCAACAAATCCAGCCGAAACCAAATTTCGTCTGGATTTTGTTCAAACATAAGATCATTCAAATAAAACACAAACATAAGATCAAACTTAGGTACAATTCAAACAAAGATACAAAATTCGTCTGGTTTATTCAAAACTTTCAAGCCGAAAAGTCAAAAAATAAAAGAAATCGTCTGGAGTTTTTAAAGAAAAGCCAGACGAAAATAGACATAGTGTAGCTAATTTGGTTCCAGAGACATTTTCGTCTGGAACTGACCTACTTCATCCAACCGAAACCACAATTTTGGCTGGATAATTTTATAAAATCGAGACGAAAACTATACGTATTGGGTTACAGAGAAAATTTCGTCTTGCTTATGTCTATAAAACGTAACCGAAAACAGACTTCAACACATTAAAAAAAAAGAAGAAAAATTGTCTGGATGTTTTGCGAAAAACCAGACGAAACTAAGCTTGAGAAAAATCAGAGCAATTTTCGTCTTGATATTTCATCCCAAACTCAACCGAAAACTATCAAATTTCGTCTGGGTTTTTCTCAATTAACCCTATTTTCGGTTGGGTTGGTTGTGACACAATTGGTAAGTTAATTTTCGGTTGGGTTTGTTGCATGCAATACAGTCGAAAACTGGGTTTCGGCTGGGTTGGTTGCATGCAATATAGACGAAATTGGTTTTTCGTCTAGATTTTTAGGGTTTAACCCAGACGAAAATCCCTCTGAACACTCATTTTTAACCATTCAATCGATCAATCAAAGCATAAAAACTTAATCATAGACAAAATTAAACAACGTGTATGTTAATTAGTTGTACCTGAGTCGCATATCCGGATGTATTTCATCAAAAATCTCGTTTTCATCAGTTTCCCCATTGTTTTCATCATGTTCTTCAGTTTCTTCAATTTCAATTTCAGATTGAATGTTATGATAGAGAAGGAGGAGGCGTTGAAAAAGAAGATGAAACTGTAATTGAATTTCTTTGTTTAGTTATTAGGCTTTTTTAATTTAAAAGGGTAACTTAGACTTTTCATAGTTTTTTGACACCCCTTATAACACACTCTAGGATAGGGATAAAAATCCGGTCTCCAGTAAATGAGCCTTTAAATATAAAGAAGAGTAAAGGAAAAGTAGGTTTAGTTTTCGTTGACAAAAGTAGGAAAGTAGTTCTCCAACTCCTCCAAAGAATATAGTATCAGATTGATTTTCTTGTTTTGATTGCAAAATGCCACTAGAGAGTACGAGGCCTAGAAGAGATTCCCAATTCGAGGTGGATATCTTAAATTTAATCGTGATAGCACTATTAAAAGATCGGGCGGCCAAGGGCAAGAAGCAATGAGTTGCATTCTCACCCCACTTGGCTATAGTTTCCTGCATGTCTTCCCTCGTACAGTGTAAAGAAATCTCATGCAATTTTCCGGGTTACTTATAAAACATCCAAAGGCACCAAGGTTTTGTTCGATGATGCCATGATAACGGACAGTGGGTCTGGGTCGTACTCAAACCAAATTTTGTACTACATGGTTATTGGCTTCAACAGTCTTGGAAGCATAAATGGCACCCGAAAGTCCACCCGAATTAATGGAATACTGCTAATTGACTGCTCAATCCTCATGGCCTCAACAGTGAACACGATTTACTGGCGTAAATCGGTTCCAAATTTGGCCCGACTAATTTGTTGTTTCTTAAACGGTAGAACCTGTGATCAACTGAGAGCGACTTGATACGTGGTATAATAACGGTATTCGTAATCACTCATTTATTCAGAAAAATGATCATTGGGAGAGCTAGTAACCAACTCCAACAATTCTCAGATTTTATATAATTTCTTATTAATTGATCCTCTTAAAATCTTCTCTATATAATGTCCAAAGGTTAGTCTCATTTCATCACTCAAAACCTTTCAATCTTCTTCTCAAGTTCCCTAGTTTTGAAGTCACAAACGTAAGAAAACTATGGCTTTCTCTACTACTAGTTTGTTTCCAATAGTTCTTTTCCTTGTAGTTTTTGCTCCATTATGTTGCTTCTCTCATAAGCTCAGCAGCAGCAGCGGTGTGGGCAGTCGTACTTACAACCTCTACCCTCAATTTTACGATCGTTCATGCCCGAGAGCTAAGGAAATTGTTAAATCAGTGGTGGCAAAGGCCGTGGCTAAAGAAGCTCGCATGGCAGCTTCATTGCTGAGGCTTCATTTCCACGACTGTTTCGTCAAGGTTATGCTCTACCCTCTCCATATCTCTGTCCCAAATTACAAATGGCTCAGTAGCTAGTATGACAGCTTCGTTGCTCAGTATACAAATGTACATTGTTTTACCCTTTCAATCTTATGATATTTTCTCATTTTGCTCAACTTTATGTATTTGCTTGTTGAAATCTGAAGGGCTGCGATGCATCATTGCTGTTAGACACAAGTGGAAGCATTATCAGTGAGAAGAATTCTATCCCAAACAAGAACTCCGTAAGAGGATTCGATGTCATCGACGACATAAAATCTGCATTGGAGAAGGAATGCCCACAAACCGTCTCATGTGCTGACGTTTTAGCATTGACTGCTAGAGATTCAACTGTTTTGGTACATAACTATATTCCTCATCAAATTCTATTTCTCGGTATTGTAGAGTCTCTTGAATTAAAATTGACAAAGTAATTGATCAAATTGTGTGTGGTTTGTATAGGCTGGTGGTCCAAGCTGGGAGGTGCCACTGGGAAGAAGGGATTCGAGAGGTGCAAGCTTAAGTGGCTCCAACCAAAACATTCCTGCACCTAACAATACATTCCAAACGATACTCACTAAGTTCAAGCTAAAGGGGCTCAATGTAGTCGACCTTGTCGCCTTATCGGGTAAGCACACTCCAATTGCACCCAACTTTTCGAACATTATCCACTAAACAGTAAAAATATTTTCACCAACAAAGTTGCCTAAACTATAAATACTATTTGTGGTGATGCAGGAAGCCACACAATAGGACAGGCCAGGTGCACCAGTTTCAAGCAAAGATTATACGGCCAGGCTGGTAGTAAGCGACCTGCTGATTTCTCTCTTAATCAAGTTTATGCTAATCAATTGCGAGCACGATGCCCAAGATCTGGCGGTGACCAGAACCTATTTGCCATGGACTTTGTTAGCCCAACAAAATTCGACAACAACTACTACAAGAATATTTTAGCTTCCAAGGGATTGTTCAGTTCTGACCAAGTTTTGCTAACCAAGAGCCAAGCATCAATGGAGTTGGTTAAGAAATATGCCGAGAATAATGAACTATTTTTCAAGCATTTTGCTGAATCTATGGTTAAGATGGGTAACATTACTCCATTGACAGGTTTGAGAGGAGAGATCAGGAAGAACTGCAGGAGAATTAATTCTAACTAAGTCAAATTTTAAGTTGGAATTATCAATAATTATTATTTCTTTGCAGTTCTTAGTATTTGTTTTTCTAAAATGTACTTCATTTGTGATTGTAATTTGAGTGTTACCTTAATGATGAGAATTTGTTTTTGTTTTTATTCTTGCTTTATGTTTTGTCAACTGTGGCATCATATTATAAGCTCGATGGATATTATGTAATGCACACTGTAATGAGACGTGTTTTGTCATAACGGCAATCCTTGAGAGTTGTGTGAAAAAAGTAGCGATTCTGTCTGCAAAGGTTTCAAAGGAAGACAATTGACTAAACCCGTTTTCTTTCTTTTCTTTTAGTAGATAAACAGGGATTAGCTCTGGAGAAACAGAACCTAGTAGCTTGTCCTGTCATTGCCAGGAAATGAGTCTAACATAGAACTTAACTCCATTTCTCCCTATGACTGACAAGAATGAGAAACAGTAAATACAAGACGTGACACTAAGTGATTTACAAAACCCAAATCTCGTAACCATAATTCTGTAACTATAATCCAAACGTAACCGGTAACCAGTAACTGTAACATCCCGCATACGTACGGGTGAGCTTGAATCGTTGGAGCATGATTCACAACTCGGAGGACATTTTTTATAATTGATGTGATGAAAACTCCTTCACAAGGAAATATGCCGAAAAACCAAAATTGATCCTCATCTTCATTAGGTCGCCGAAAAAACTCATCGAAACTTTTCCGCTCTCCGGAAGAATGAATCTCAAATTTGGGGTACCAATTCTACCGAAGTAGATCGTTACCTTTCTTAAGACATACCATCATCACATCCCTAACAACTAAACATAGAATCAAAGTAAACAAAAAAAAAATGCAGATAAGACCCTGGTTATTACCAATCACGTTTATTACATTTCCCTGAACTATATAAGAAACTTAATAACCAAATAACCTAATATTGCCGGGAAAGTTAACCGAAGCCGAACTGGATCGAGTTTTTGCCGGAGATGAAACTGATGGAGAAACAAGATTAAAGAATGATGCTGAATGAGATACAAATGCTAGGTCTTTACTCTTACTCAGATGAAGAACCAAACTTTGATCACTATGGCAAATAAAACCACCAGAATATGACCGCCGGAAAACTCAATGGGGGAAAAAGAACAGGTGCAAAACCATCTTAAATCAACACTAAACACCAACAACAGAGAACTAGAAAACCCTCAAGCCAAAAAGCGAGAAACGCCATTCGGCAGAGGCAAAACCAGATCCAAGACATCAGAAATGAGTGTTTTATATCTCCAGAGGATATAAGACAGATATCGCTCCACCTTTGAACCTCCTCAAAGTACCCATAAGCCAACAAATCATTTTTCAATCTCACTGCAGAATATAAGAGGAAGAGAAAGAAATCCCTTTGAAGTTGTCTGTCCAGGAACATAAGCTTAAGCGAGAAGCTCTGAGTCCAAAAGTAGGCTTTGACACAACACCAAGTCAAAACCGGAATCTTAGCCCGGGATGAGAAACCCGACCCAAGAAGCCCATGACCCGTATCCATACTCAATTCTTCATGATACCCTACCGGATAAATGTTATAGCTCGTCGGCGGCCAAAACACTTCTCAGGCGACCAAAAGAACGACATAGCAGATCCTCAACCTCAAAAACAAGACCGGAAACATCAGTGACTATGAGATGATCGAATATGTGACATAAAAGATCAATCTCCATGAAGAAACTCACAAAGTAACAACCAGACTAAACATCCCAGAAATTGAAACCGATAATCAACTTTGGAGAATTCAAACCTAAAGCGAAACTGATCATACACCAAGAACTCCCAAAAAACCAACAAATACAAGAGCAAATAACAAATATGGATCTATTTCCAGAACCAAAATGAACCCAACTGGATCCAAAAACCGAACCCACTCTCAATCTTCAACCACCTGAGCTTTGGACCAAAATTAATCTTTAAACACAACCTCAAACCAAACAGGAATAAGATAGATCTGAACCTAATCAAACAACCAACTAAAATAAACACCGACTGATTTAGCTTTAACCCGATTCGATACAGGAAGAGAGTAACAAACCTTTTA
>JAJJMA010013360.1:2659-12959 GCA_023529015.1 Papaver nudicaule | reverse complement strand
TTAGCCCCATCTTGATATCTAAAAGTATGCATCGGTATCATTACACCTCCTTGTTTCCTATCTATACTGGATGGCCGCTCAAAATCACGACGGGAGGGCCGACAGATTGATCAAAATTTTGATATTTTTTAAAAATCTTTTTTTTCGATTGAAATTTTAATCTCTAGATTCTTAGATCATGGTTGAAATTCCGCGAAATTGACTTCAATTTCAGAGAGATTTAGTGAATAATAACTCTCTATTGCAAAAATTTTGAAGAAAAACGATTTAGATTTGATCAATTTTGAGAAATTTAGTTTTCTTCCAAAAACTCAATTTTAGAACCATAAAAGACTGACAAATTAGAGAAACTCACCACTAAAAGGTCCTCCTTCCCTTCGGGCCCTTCGGACCCTTCGGGCCCTACGGTCGGTCGGCCCAATGAATGTACCCCTGAGTCGATATTGGAATGACTTACAGCATTGTAAAGGATGAAAGGACTTAGGGGTGAGCAAAAGACCCAAAAACCGCCGGCCCAACCGTTTTTTGCGGGTTGGGTGTCCAATCCGCCAAAAGATGGGCCGGACGTGGATGTTGTTTCTAGAAACCACTGAATATAGGGTCGGTTGTGGTTGGAGTGGTCAAAAGTCCATGAACACCCGCACCCACTAGGGTAAAGGTTATTTAGGAAAATTTAATAAAAACTCAGGGTTTTTTTTTTTTTTTTTGAATTTGGAATGGTTATATTAAGAAAAAAGGTATTTACAACAATCTGGGAGCAATATTACAGTCACAGCTTACATGTGAATTATTGTTTCCCAATTGAACAAAATCTGATTTACTGACACAAACTTAAACAAATCAGAATCAATGAACCATAAAACCACAGTTTGCTTCACTAACAGCACTAACTCATCCACCTCCATAACTCTCCCAGTATGCCTTCTTCTATTCCTTTCTAGTCACAAATGCCACATAATTGCATATGGAATTTTCCACCAGATTTCTCTACTCTTACCAACCTGTATATTATAGTTCCATGCCTCCATCTGATTTTTAACTAACCTTGGTGCCACCCAGCTAACCTTAAAAGCTTTTAGAAAATATGACCACACCTTAAAAGCTGTTTCACAAGTAAGTAGCAAATGATCTCCAGTTTCCTCCTCCTTCTTGCACATAAAACAAGTAACATTCTCTACATTGATGTTCCTGTGTCTAAGCATGCTTAATGTAGGCAATGAACTATGAAAGTTTGCCCATAACATAAATCCTACTTTTGCAGGTATGCCTTTCCTCCATGCAATCCTGTCAAAATCACACAACACATCATCTCCAACTATCTTCTCATAACATTTCCTCACTGTGAAGTCGCCCATAATGTCCACTAAATCCTCTTCCTCTGTCAATCCATAAACAGGTCCTAACTCATTACACATTAGATTCCATTGCAGCTGCTCATCTTCATACAACCCTCTTCTTGTTTGACATATTAATCTTCCATTCTCTATCATGTCAGTTATGGATGCTTGTTTCTGACTACACACAGCAAAAATTGCAGGAAACCTGTTCTTTAACACACACCCATTTGACCAGTTATCAAACCAAAACCTTGTTGCCTTTCCACTTTTCACTACAGATACAATGTGCTCACCCATGAATTCAGTTGACTGCACTATATTCTTCCATACACTCCTCCCTTCTGTACTATCATCATCAGTTGGTAAATGCACCTCCTCATTGTTCTTAAACTTTTGTTGAACTATTCTCCTCCATAATGCTTTTTTCTCCCTTGCATACCTCCATATCCACTTAGCCTTAAGTGCTTTACTAGTGCCTCTCAAATTCTTAATTCCCAAACCTCCAAACTTCTTAGGTTTACAGATTTTAACCCAACTCACCCAACACATCTTCCTCTTCTCTTCATCTGAATCCCATAAAAAGCTTCTCATCAGTTTAATCATTCTGTCCTCCACATGTACTGGCATCTTGATTAAAGACAAAAAATATAAAGGTAAGCTAGATAAACAGCTCTTAATAAGCACCAATCTGCCAGCTTTATTTAAGTACTTCTTTTTCCAGCTTGCCAACTTCATTTCCATTCTTTGAAGCACATCATCCCACACACTTAAACATCTTGAAGTTGCTCCCAATGGTAAACCAAGATATTTGATTGGCAACTTTTCCACTCCACACCCCAGCTCCATAGCCAAGTCTTGCACTACTTCATCAGCTTCTATACTAATCATTGAACTCTTCTCCAGATTAATCTTCATACCTGTAAGCAATTCAAAAGTAGATAAGATTAGTATTAACCTCCTTACCTCATCCACAGTTGCATCCACAAAAACTATTGTGTCATCAGCAAACTGTAAATGAGATATCATATCTCCCCCTTCCACCACCTGAAAACCAGTAATTTGACCTCTTCTTGTTGCATCAACAATAAGTTTTGACAACACCTCCACAATCAAAAGAAACAAGAAAGGAGACAGAGAACATCCTTGTCTTATCCCTTTAGTTGGTTTAAAAATCTCTGTTGAACTCCCATTCACCAAGACAGATATGTTTGATGTAGTTATGCACCATTGAATCCAAGATATCCACTTCCTGCCAAAGCCATGCTTTTCCAGTATTTTGAATAGAGCCTTCCATTTAACATTATCAAAAGCCTTCTCCATATCTATTTTACACACCAATCCTGGCTTCTTCTCTTTCATTCTACTGTCAATGCATTCACTTGCAATCAGTACTCCATCTAATATATGTTTTTCCTTTACAAAAGCACCTTGAAACTGTGAAACTAGCTTGTGCATTACCAACTTCAACCTGTTAGCCAGAACCTTTGACAGCACTTTATAAGCACTCCCCAACAAACTTAAAGGCCTATAATCCTTTGCAGTGCAAGAGTCTACCTTCTTAGGGATCAAAGACAGAAAAGAGCAATTTAATCTCCAATCCCATGTGCCATATTTGTGAAATTCCTGCATCATCCTCATAAATTCCTCTCTTATAATTGGCCAACAAGCCTTATAGAATTCCATAGAGAATCCATCTGGGCCTGGAGACTTATTTGCACCAAAGTTCTTTATTACTGCCAACACTTCTTCTTCACTGAACTCCTTCTCCATTTCCCCCTTCTCTTCTTCCTCCAATACTGGAAAATTTAAGTTATCCATAGAAAAGGATACCTCATTCTATTCAACAAACAAATTAGAGTAATAACTCCTCATCTCCATCTTAATACTCTTCTGATCAAAGCACTCCAGCCCATCAATCTCCAATTTCATTATAGTGTTTCTCTTCCTTCTTGCACTCGTTTTTCTATGAAAATAAGCCGTATTAGAATCTCCCCATCTGAACTCATTTTGTTTTGCTCTACTATGCCATTTTCTTGCTTCTTGAGCTTCTATTCTTCTTAATTTCATCAAACATCCCATTCTTTCCTCAAAAAGATCTTCAGACAATGCTTGAGTCTCCTCCATCTTGTCCAACATATCTATTATGTCACATAGTTCTGCTTTTTCTCTCTTCACCCCACCAAACTCTTGCCTGCTCCAATTTTTCAAAAAGTACTTGAGATTCTGCAGTTTCTTGAAGAACACAAAACTTGCAGCTCCAGAGAACTTCATTGCCACCCACCACTCCTTAACTTTCTTCAGAAAATCCTTGTGTAGAATCCATCCATTCTCCAACTTAAAGTATGGTTTACACTGAATTTTTGGCTTTGTCATAAGAAGTAAAGGTTTATGGTCAGAAATTACCCTTGTAAGTGCAATTTGAATAGCCTCTGGAAATAGCCTATCCATCTCCAGACTTAAAAGAAATCTGTCCAACCTACATAGAGTTGGACTTGGCTGCATGTCAGACCAAGTATAAGCTCCACCCACTAGTGGCAAATCCACCATCTAATTATTTTGAATAAACTCATTCAAAAATGAATTATTTCTGCTATCTCCTTCCCCCCAGTTCCTCTCCATTTCTCCTCTAACAGCATTCATATCCCCTGCTACACATATTGGCCCATCCCACCAATCTTTTACAAATTCCAAATCCTCCCAAAATCTTGGCCTCTCTTCATATCCACATGGTGAATACACATTACACAAAGCCCATTTTTGCTTAGTGACCATTGAAATCACAACAACAGTGATATTGTTTACCCCCATTCTCACATCCTCTTTTTTCACTTTATTTGTATTCCAAATTGTCAAAAGACCACCACTGTTCCCCACTGCACCAGTTGAAGGCAAAAACTCCCAATCAAAATCTTCATCAAACCATAATTGTTTCACTAACCATGAGGTAACCTTAAACATTTTTGTTTCCTGCACCATCAAAATGTCACACTTCTGAGAAAAAATCAAAATTTTAATTGCATTGATTTTCTCAAAAGCATTTAACCCTCTGATATTCCAGCTAACAATTTTCAGATCCATTAATAACTTCCACTCCTTCTTGTGAACCTTGTACCATCATCAAAGGAGCAACTTCAGTCACTACTAGCTCCTTCATCCATTCCTTCTCTAGCCTCAACCTTGCCTCTTCATTCTTCTTTGCATTCAGTTTTGAAACCTCTCTTTGTATTTCAATACACGATTCATCACCACCGTTTTAAGCGTCTCCTTCTCACCCTCACACACTCCTCCATAAGCTAAACAATGCTCTAACATTAGCTCAGCCGACTCCATAACTTTCTCCATACTTTCAGTGTGTGAAAGTTGTACATCCCCCAGCTTCATCACCACCTTATTTTCTATTTCTGAAAGAAGATTAATCTCCATCACCTCTATATTCCCCTGCTCCTTCCTCTCCATCTCCCTTGTTGTCTCCGTCGCTTTTAGCTCACAGATATTAATTTGGGGATTGCTAGAATCCCTAATTTCAACTGAACCCTGTTCAACATTCGAGTTCTGACCAAATATGACTAGGTGACCAGAAGTAGGGCTTGGTTTAAACCCCTTCTTGGGTATAAAAACCCATGTACCAGGCCCACTATTAGCAGTATCCTCCACCTCCTCATTCCAGTCAGCTGCCACCTCCGCCTTCTCAGCTGACTCATCGCCAACTGTACTTTCCCTAACCAACTCCGCATTCCGCTCCAACAACCTTTTATTAACAGAATTTTGAATTTCAAATTTTTTGAAAATCCGGTCATCGAACTGTTTTACCTCCTCCTTATATTCAAGCTCCGTCAACTTGTTCTCCTCCACATAATTCGGATCTCATTCCACCGTCATCACCACCTTCTTCTCCGCCACCTCCGACACCAACATCGCCGGTACTTGGCTTAGATTACCAGTGATCGCAATCCTAAAGAAATGAGCACCTTTCAGCTGTAATGTTTCAGCACTTGAAAAGTCCCCCAATGACATCTCATTACCTATTTTTTCAATGGTTGTAGAAGACCATCTCGATTGATCCAGTCCTCTAATTTTAAACCACTGAATAGCTTCTTCAGTTTGGCTTAATTGAAAAGACCATGAACGATTTCCTTTCCTTTCCTTCTTCTTCTTCCTTCTCATATTTTCTTTCATCTGGATACTCTCACCTCCTTCTTCCCTCCTTTTCTGATTATATACCCCCCTACGAAGATAGTTTAAACTCACAGTTCCATACTTGCCATCTTAATGGCTTCCACACTTTGAGACCTTCCTCCTCACTTAGTTGGAAATAACCTTCATATGCATTTTCACCCTTGATATCTATAAAGCTCTGAATATGTAGTTTTTTCTTTATCTCCACTGCCACCTTATTCCACCTCAGTCTATTTGATATTTGGACTCTCACCGTTCTCTCCATTCTTCGCTTAACAGCTAGTTTTGTTTTTGGAAAATCATCCATTGTTGGCAGTGTTTGATTTACCTTCCTCCCATTAGACTTTTCCACAAAAACGTCCAACACTTCCGCTAGTATAGACCAACAATATTTGTTCTCTCCCACTGGAATACAAATACTGACTTCTCTTCCTGCTTCCCCTTCCAAATGCCTGCCTATTCTAATGTATTCACCCTCTTTATTTGATTGAAGCTTGAACACATACACAGTTTCTCCTTCTCTTTTCTCATATATCCTCTCGTTATTCTTTCCTTTGTGACATAGTTTCATAAGATCCACTACCCACAACACCACCTCTGAAGGAATCGCCACCCATGCTCTTGCACCTCCCCAACTTCTTTCTGAAATCTTAATCAATTCTCTTTTTCCAAAAGTTTCTTTGGAAATTTCAAAGCTTTTCCTCTCTAGCTGAATTAGCTTCTTTGTGTCACCACCACTCTTTCCGCCGCCACTTTCACTGCCTCCGCCACCTCTCACTCTCTCTTTCTCTCTCATCTCTTTCAATGACGTAACTGCTTCAGGATTATTAGATATACTATGTCAGTGATTAATTCATATATTTGTCTTCATTCTTTGGATTGCAGACGCGTTGGAAGTGCTCAAGGATGAAGAAGAAGTAATCACTTTCAACTGACTTTTTTTTTTTTTTTTTTTGGTGTGGTATATACTGCACATAGTACTAACAGTAGGCTTTAGGCTTCTAAAACTTTTGCACATTTAGATTGGGCAGTTGTAAAACATGTTTTTTGGAGCTGTTGTTTATGTTTTATTGTCACTTTTTTGTATATGAAGTTGTGATGTTGTATAAGAATTTGGGATACCTTATTATATATGTATGTAGGTTGTTTCGGCAGTTTACATGTGTTGCACAATGCGATCTTCTTATAATAAGTTTTAACTTTGTAAGAATCAGTGGATCATCCGCACCCAATCCGCGCATCCGTTGGATGCAATCCGCCGGATGTTGGATTGGGTGCGGATGTGGAATCCAAAATCCGCCAAATATTGGGTGCGGCGCGGATGAGGCAAAAATCAGCCCAATCCGGTCCATGCTCACCCCTAATCTTGATCTCTTGGAGTCAGTGGCCCACCTCCTTGCCACCAAAACACTCAAATGGTTTTCTTTCAGTGTCGAAAGCAATTGATAAAGGGTTTTCCTAACTATTGCTAGCAACTCTATTGCTGTACAGGAAAGTGATTTCTTTAGGTTTCAAAGTGGTATTCCTAACAGGACGAACAGAAGCTCATAGAAAGGGAACTGACGTCTAAAGTACATACAAGCATAACCCTTTACAATCCTTCTTTTACGATGTTAATGTTGAAAGTTGGTTAGGTGAGTTAAGTTTGAGAAAAATAATGTTAATTAACCAAATTGATCATGCTTTTCTCCTTGCGGACGCGTATCAGAGTCGAAGTTAACATCGATTGCTTACAAATCAAAACTGGCTGTTTTAGGGGCCGGCAGAATTGTTAGAGAAGCCGGATAATAAGACAAAACAGGGTTGTCCAATAGCTTTTTCTCAAAACCCCTTATCGAACATATTTTTTTAATTCCAAACTACCCCTTGAAGATCCAACCGAAAATTCCAAAATCCAACCGAAAATTCCAAAATCCAACCGAAATTTTTAATCCAACCGAAAATTTTCAAATCTGGGGAAATCTTGGCCGTACAGTAATTTTCGTCTAGATCTAAGTACAAAATTCAACCGAATTTTTTTAAAATCCAGACGAAAAGTTTGTTAAATTATGAGATTCCTGCTGAAAATTCTCTATAGCAAAAGTTTTTGTAAAGGCAAATTTCGTCTGGATTTTGGACTATAACCCAGCCGAAAGTGCTGCCATTAACAGTTTCGGTTGGATATATGTGGACGAAAAAACAAAATCTAGCGTACTCAATTTTCGTCTGCATTTTTCACATTTAACATTAATTTCGGCTACAATCAATGTGACACTATCTAAGAAACTAGTTTTCGTCTGCAAATTACGCATGCAAAACTGTAAACATCCAGACGAAAATCTGGAAAGCAAGCAAAATTCGGTTGGATTTTAGGGTTTAATCCAACCGAAAATCAATAGGGTAATTTAGACTTTTCAATGTTTTTAGACACCCCTTATAACACCCCCTAGGATAGCAATATTGTTTTCCGGCTTCTCTAACAATTCTGCCGGCCCCTAAAACAGCCAGTAAATCAAATGAGAGGAAAAATGACTAACTAGATAACCGCTGAAAATCGCGGTGGAGGGCCGACCGAATTCGATTTTAATCAAATTAACACAAATTCTTACCAATTGGATTTTTTTTTATTTAACAATAGTTGGGTATTACTTGATTATCCAAAAAAATTGGAAAGAAAACAATCAATATGGGTTCAATTGGCCGAATTGAGGTGAAATTGAAAATTTCAATTGAAGATGAATTTTTTCCAATTTGATCATTTTTCTTTTGCTTGAACATAATTGGGGATTAGTATTACTTGATTATCAAAAAAAATTGGAAAAAAATAATCAATTGGGGTTCAATTGAGCCAAATTGAGGTGAAATTAACAATTGCGTTAGTTATAATAAATTGTTAGTGACTATTTACATTGAAGTGTCCATAAAAGGTCCTCCCTTCCTTCGGGCCCTACGGTCGGTCGGCCCAGTAGATGACTAATTAGTAGACGAAGTTGTATGGAATGATTTCTACCTATGTCAACATGATGGAATGATTGAGTTCCACGCACTTATTTCTAGTCCAACAATTTCTCAATGCTCCTTGAAGTTCATCGCTGTTCTCGGTGCTCCACCATCATTATTAGGGGTGAGCAAAATGTCCGGACCCGCGGATTTGGCCCGCAACCGCCCGCAAATTTGCGGGTGAAACCCAAACCGCAGAAGCAATGGGCCAGACACGGTTCCATTTCTCAATCCGCACCATTTTGCGGGGCGGATGCGGATTGATTTTGCAATCCGCGGATAATCCGCTAATCCGTAGGTATTATAGTAGTTAAGTTAAAACCCTAGGGATAGTTATGGAATTTGGACCTATATAAGGAAAAATCTGTCGAGAGTTTTTCATTTTCTCCTTCTTCCGCTTCTTTCTTCTTCTCTCCACTGCTTTTTCTTTCTTCTTTCTCTCCACTGCAAAAATTTCTCTCCATCTTTGTTTCTCCACCTTCTCCTTCTCTCTCTCTCTAAGTGAGAAGTCTTTTAATTAATTCAACATCAGGAATCCCACCATTCTTCTCTCAGTTTCAATCTAAACTTCTCAAGAAAAACATCAATCGTTATTCCATTACTACTTTCCGTAGCGGAGAAAAGACGGGGAATCGTCTCTGCAACTGAAAACATTGTTCACCAAACAGTGAATGTAAAGAGCAACATACAAATTCTATTACATCAAATGATGAAATCTGTTTCTTCCTAAAGAACCATTTGCTACACTTTACAAATTTCTAATCAAATTGAACGAAACCCTACAGTTTAATACCTATTTGGAAGACTGGGTTGTGCTTTGATTTTGTTTTAATGTTATACAGTTTGTGAATTGGGATTTTTTGTTTAGAACCCTAATTAAAAAAATTGGGGGAAATCGATAAACAGATAGAGAAGAGATAAATTAGTTTTAATGTTACCTCATATCATGACCATCGATGGTTAGCCCACCCGTTGATGATTATGTTTGAAAAGAGTACTGGAGATTCAAATGAGGAAGATGAAGATTTAAACTCGACCAAGAACTCATGGTCCGCAACTGAACTAATAAGGTAAACAAAATAGTTTTTTTCTCTTCTTCTGTGTTCAGATCTGGTTTTCTAATTTTTCATAGCTTTTCTCTCTTCTGTTCTTTTCTTCTCCGGTGAGGCAAAAATTTGTCCATCTCGTCCGTTGAAGTTACTAGGTTTGCTCCTCTCCATTAATGGGTTTTCCTGATTTTGCATGTTATTACTTTTAATTTCTTTTTAGTTTGTTGTGCAGGATCTAAAGGAGTAAGCTTTGAAGAACAGCAGGAGTCTTTTTAAGGTGAAGAAATCGATTTGGAGGATTTATTTTGGGGTTTCGATTTGATTAGGCATCTATTTATTTTTTCATGTGTTATCTACTTGTAATAATCAATTTGATGGAGGTGCCGATTTAGATCTGTCTCTTCTTCAAGTTTCTTCTACATCTGTTGGGTTCCTCCGATGGTGGTGGTGATACTTGAATGAATGATGGTGGTGCTCATCAGCTTGCTGGTGGTGTTTTTGTGTTTGGGTTTTTGTTCTTCTGCTACTTCTTCTCCTTGGTGGTTTTAATGGATGTGATTACCTTTGATCTTGACTGCTGTTGAGGCTGCCGATAATTGGATCTGATGGTTATGTTGCCGATAATTGGATCTGAAAAATTATTTTGTTTTCCTTTTCATTAAAGGATTTGATTTTGTTAATGGAGTCTCTCTGTGTACCGAATGAGTCTCTCTGTATTTTTGAAGTTTAGTTTAGTTTTCTGTTTTTTTTTTTTTTTTT
>JAJJMA010013318.1:0-22039 GCA_023529015.1 Papaver nudicaule | reverse complement strand
GACAGCCACTTCTACTGGAGTAAAGCCTTTCCCTTGTATGGACATGACTACAACTTAGTTATAGAAGCCATAGAAAAAATGGAAAGAAATCTTCCCGGGTTCTTCTACGCAGGTAGTTTGCTCAACTAGTAGATCACAATTGAATCTACCTCGGTCATTAGTTTACTTTTGTTCCCAGTATTTGTCCGATAATCATTTAATTTGTTTTCTTCACATGGGCACAATAGGTAACCATCGTGCTGCTGGAGTATCAGTTGGAAAGGCAATATCTTCTGGTTGTGAAGCAGCTGATCTTGTCATCTATCATCTGAATAAAAGCTTGGTTAAAGAAGAAAACTCATCGGCGTAGTAAAAAGATACATCAGTTGATGCTATGCTATAATCATACTTAGTACCTCAACTACTAGAACCAATATTAGTTAAAAAAAAAGTTTTGAACATAATGTCGAAATTGTATTTCCCTGTGAGCATCGTATGCAAAATCCTCTTGTTTTGACTGTAAGCACGCAATTATGTTTCAGAATCTCGATCAGTCGGAGTTTCTCCCATCTGAAAGTCGAAAATGTGAACATTGGGGAACAACTTCCTGTGGACAATCTTTATCATAAAACAAAGACTTAGAATATGAAATACAAAGCTAGACTAACGGTAGCTTTGTTCTGGGTGTTTGATCAAATCTATCTGCACAACCTGGTGCTGATATATTTCACTTTAAAAGTATAGAAAATCAACGTTGAAATAGCAATGTTCGAAAGTACCATGTCATTGTCTCATGGCACTATGTGCCTGAACTTATGCAGCGCTGCTGTTGCTGGTTATCGTTGACTGAGCAACTGCATAATAGGAGGAAAGATGAATTCAATGAAGAATTGTGTTACATAGAAAACGGCAAATCATTCAAATTCCATATGCTATCCCATTCCGATTTTACCACCATTTTGTTAAATTCTCTACAAATTTCTAGTTAGACGGCAATCATTTGACAACAAGAAATTCTTATATAGTTAAGTTATATAATCGAGCCTAACCTGATGAAGCTAGTTCCACTGAAATGTCAAGAGCCCGCCACAAACACAGGTTTCCTACTGCCGTGCAATAAACGCTGAAGTTTTACATGCATCTCTACGTTTTGACATTCAACCGGTAATTAACGAGATAAATGATCAATGCACAACCACACAAAAAAAATATGGATGATTACAATTTATTGAGTCAATGGGTAACAAAAAATGTAGGGTGTAAATTGGGCCGGGCCGGGCAGCCCGGTCCTTTTAATAAATGAGCAGGGCTGGACGGATACGAATATTTTTTGCCTATTAAATTAAAGGGCCGGGTGGGCAGGGCTAGTATACAAATTAATCTGTCTATGGCCTGTCCAAGCCTGTTATTTCATTTGGGCTTGGACGGGCCATGAATATTTAAGTATATTTTTTTAAGAAGAAAAAATATTGTGCAATTAAAATAAATTTCTTTCGCGCGTAGATAAATCAATAATCGAATACTTCATAATCGAGTGATTGAAGGAAGTTTAAAATTATGAAAAGTTGTAATCAAACTAGTTGGTTCGAAAAAGAATTAGGACTTTAAACAAAATGTATCATAATTCCAAATTTTAACAAAACAAAAACAAAAACTTATTATGCATGTATCATTTTCCACTTGTGTCACATAATTGTGCAGGACGGGCATTATGGATGGGCAAATAGGGTGGGTATCGGGTCGGGTAATGAAATTTAACTCAATACTTTTACCCGTCGGTTTAAATAAAAGGGCCAGGGTGGGATTGCTTGTGAAGGGCCATGGGCACCCGTGGACACTCATGGGTCAGGGCGAGCGGCGCAGGGCAAAACTTACACCCAAAAAAAAAAATGCTAATTAATTCGATATTTCGAATTGCTATATTTCAATTTGATTATCCTGGGTCTCGATTGTTGTTTATGTTGTTCTTTCTGTTATAGTTTTTGGTTTTGCCGTATTTTTTGTGTTCTACGATGTTAATTCTCGAGACTCGAAGTAAATGCAAAGTTTCTAAAATAACATTTCTAGTAGTCCATTTGACTACACCTACCACGAGTTTCCTTACACAGTCCTACAATTTTGACATGCATCCAACCAAGCTACAACCCTCTAGTAACCGGATCCAAATTGCAACGTCTTCAACAACCCACCACTCATAATGGATATGCGTCTATTTCCCGCCAAAGACTTGTTTTTCTTTCATTTTGATTACTCTTCCGTTGAATTATCTTGACAATGGAAAAGATAATGCTTATTTTGATTGCTTTATTTCATTTTGATTATTTTGGTTATTGTTTTGTGTGGAGATGGATTTCAATTCACGGGTTTTCATTTATGTACTAATTTTTTGTTTTGTCATTTGCATTCAAACAATTGCAAAAGATACACTCTCTTTAGGCGATTCTCTAACTGGAGATCAAACACTTATATCAAGGGGTAGAATATTTGAACTGGGTTTCTTTACGCTAAGTAATACGTCTCTGAATTACTATGTAGGTATTTGGTACACATTCTCAATAAAAAATGTTGTCTGGGTTGCTAACAGAGATGCACCTATTCTTAATCCATCTGCTTCAATGTTGGTAATTTTCGATGGGAACTTAGTTTTACTTAATTATTTAAGTGAAACACCAGTTTGGTCAACTAATTTAGCTTCAAACATTCTGCATACACCTCAAGTAGTTCTAGATGATGATGGAAATCTTGTGTTAAGAGATGGAATTCCAGTCCATCAGTCGTCGTTTGGCAGAGTTTCGATTATCCAACTGATACCTTGTTACCTAGTGGAAAAATTGGATTCAAAAAAAAAAAAAACTAACCAAGTTCAGCAGCTTACTTCATGGAGAAGCAGAGAAGATCCAGCCACGAGATTTTACAACTATGAACTAGGATCAAATAGAACAAGTCAGCTCGTTATATATTGGAACAAGTCGGAAGAAATCTGGAAAACTAGGGAGTGAGAAGAAAAATCAAAAACTTTTATTTTACTTCCTGAAATGAGATTGAATGTTCATTTAAACTTTAGTGTCATTTCAAATGTAAATGAGAGTTACTTTACTTTTTCACTTTACAACAAATCTACTATTCATAGATTTGTTATGGATATTTCTGGGCAAGTCAAGAAATATACATGGTCAGAAAGCATGCATACCTGGAATCTGGTGTTGGTTTGACCTAAACGGTTGTATGATGTGTATAGTCTTTGTGGACCTTTTGGCAATTGTAACCAAGAAACTTGGAAGTGTGAGTGTTTGCCGGTTTCGTCCCAAAATCTCCTACAGATTGGAGTCACCAGGATTCAACTAGCGGATGTGTTAGGAAAATGCAATTGCAATGTGAAAGTAAAAATGGTTTGTTAACAATCCCAACTTCAAAATTGCCTGATCAACCCCGCTGTCCACCAATCTATGGCGCTGAAGAATGCAAATCAGCTTGCGAGGGTGCTTGTGGTTGCATTGCTTACACTTTTGTCGACAATGAATGTCGATATTGGGATGATGATATTATAAATTTCAATCAATTTAAACCATTTGGAGGACCAACAAATTTCTATCTCAGCCTTGCAACTACTGAAATTCACAGCATTGTACCCATCTCTAGTAGTCCCGTCATTCCTACTACTAAAGGTAATAATATGCGAGGTCAACCCACACTAGCTCCTCAAAATATTATGATGTTTTAGCCCCTACACCTTGAATGAACTATTATGTGCTTACGACGTCTTCAAAAGCTTCAGTCAGAATGAAGAAGGCGATAGCTTGCAAGATCTCCATACTTGTTTTCACTTTGGTGGAAACCATCATGGGCGTCTTAGGATACATTTATCTATTCAAGTGATATAAGGCTAATAAAAGAGGTAAACATACCTTAATTTTTTGCTTTATTTATGCGGTGGATGCTGCACCATATCAAAACAACTGTGTTAATGTTGTTCTAGTGATGTCACCCATAAATTCAGCCTAGTTGTCTAATACTCTCTTCCTTTCTTTCTTGGTTCATGAATACCCAAGAAGATTGAAAGAACTCCACGGGCCACGGCGTGTTGATTGATTTGTTGAAATCCAAGGCTACCTACAACTACACTCCAAACAAACATATTTGATGATGGTAAACCAAAAGGGGAAACACATGAATTGCAAATATTTAACCTTGCTTGTTTAGCCAATGCTACAAACAACTTCTGCTTGAGAAATAAATTGGGAGAAGGAGGTTTTGGACCAGTTTTTAAGGTAAATTTACATAAGCTTGACAATTTTAACAAAGTGATCAACTTACTGGACATTCCTAATCACTGGAGGATGGTTTTTAAGGTAAACTACTAAACGAGCAGGAAATAACGGTGAAAAGACTGTCTAAAAGCTCTGGACAGGGTATTGTAGAGTTCAAGAATGAGGTTGAACTGATCTTTAAACTTCAACACCGTAACCTTGTAAAATTGCTGGGTTGCTGCGTTGAAGGAGAAGAATACATGTTAATCTACGAATACATGCCCCAGAGAAGCTTGGACGCGCTTCTATTTGGTTCGTTTCTTTTTTACTTAGCTATCAAATCTGCTTGAAGGCTGGCCTTGCAAGTCAAACATTCTGAAAGTTCTCTCAAATTTGTTCCATATTTCATGTATGCTACATTCATGCGAATCATTTTCCACAAAGTTCAAGAGTGTATGTACTGACGACAGATCTAAAGAAAAACACATCTAGATTGGGATAAGCACTTCAATATTGGAGGGATTGCCCGAGGCCTTCTTTACCTTCACCATGATTCTCGTTTAAGAGTTATTCATAGAGATCTCAAAGTCAGTAACATACCATTAGATGAAAACATGACCCCAAAAGTTTCAAACATTGGAATGGCGCGAATATTTGGTGGAGACCAAATTGTAGATAGTACTAACCGGGTTGTTGGTACATTGTAAGCTAGCTCCACGTTATTTTCAGTCATCCTCTAAATATTCAATTAGTCAATCGTCTTAGTTACATATCTATCGTATAACGTGTGTCGCCAATCAAATGCAGTGGTTACATGTCTCCGCAGTATGTAATGGGAGGCACATTTTCGGAAAAATCATATGTCTTTAGTTTCGGAGTGTTGATACTAGAAATTGTGAGCAATAAGAGAAATTACAGTTTTTACAATCTGAACAACCTTTAAAACTTCTACTTCATGTAAGTATTTGCATCCATAACTCTTTTGGTAGATTAATTTGTTATGGATAATAAGCTTATATGATTTGAAATTTATGTTTCAGACTTGGAGACTTTGGAATGAAAGCAAATGGTCTGAGGTTGTGGATAAGGGTTTGAGTGTGTCGTATTTTTCCTTAGAAGTGATAAAAATAAAATGCGTCCATATTGTTCTGTTATGTGTTCAGAATAGAGCGGTGTATATGCCAACCATGGCTGAAGTGGATTTCATGCTTCCCGACGAAAGTGATCGTCCAACTCCGAAAGAACCTCCGTATACTTTCCCGGTATCATTAAATAAGCCGGGTTCGGAGCCAATTTGCTGCTCAAATAACGACATTACTTTTACTGCAGTTGAAGGTCGATAAAATGCCAAGTGGAATAAGTTATAAACAAGGTTACAACTGTAACTTCGGAATCGCATACCAAACGTATAATTACATGACAATTGTCTGTCACTTTTTTTTTTTGAATTTGAAAGGTTATATAAAGGTTGAAGAACCTATCTTAAATGAGTATTTCAGTTATTCGATTATTCGAGCAAGTGTTTGATCCTATATCAAGGAAGTTTCAAAGGCATCATGCTATGTGGTAGCAGACGTACCAAATTATGGGCATTCCCCTTAGGCCCAATTAAGCTTGGGGTCTATGCTTAGGCCCTCGAAGATCAGTCCACGAAAAAGTGACCGAACATGTTAGACATTGCAGATGCTATTGCAAAAGAGACAATATGCTCGAGCATCCTTGATCTACTCGTGTCACAACTAACAACCAAATATTTTACATATAGGTGATTGTAATAATACTTGCAAAAACATTCAAATGAAAATGTGGTATGAATCAACTAAATTACATAATGGCATTGGCTGGTTGTGCAGTGTCATTTTGCTGAATGGTACCTATTTAAGCAGCCCGCAAGCATAATGCCTCTCGGAGTTCAGCTAGCTCTCTGTACATATTAGCTTCAATTGAGGACACTTTATGACATCTCTCTCCCGATTTTTACGCTCTGGCGATTCTGGGCGATTTCTGAAACTTAGATTGGGTTTCAGTTATTGATCAAAAGTTTTTCATTACTCTCTCAATCATTCACAAACTTTAGCAAAGAATCAGATGCATTTTGTATAGTCTCCATCAGCATCTAAGTGCATGATTTCTATATATTTTTGAACACTAGCCTTGGGTTTTCATTCAATTTATTAGTCATCTCTAAACTATTATGCTGTCGATTTTCAGTTTTTAAAACAACTATAATTGCCTTGGTCCTTTATAAGAAAACTATCTTCTTTCAGATATGTTCAGGATAATGGCTTACTAATCTACCTTTTCCCCATTGCGTTTGCAGGAAATGGTTGAACTTTCAATGGCGTTTGCCTCAATCTCTGTGTTGGCGTATGCGTTTGCAGCCACTGGTGCAATACTAGTTTTAGAAAAGCAGTTCGAGCGTTTGCTCAAAGGGTTTATCAACTTTGAAGGTATCAATCTTCTGTGATCAATTCTTCATACCGAGTCAATGAATCGGCTCATGGAGTTGTTTTGGCGCTTTCCTTGGTTTCTCAGAATTTCAAAACTTGGTCGTAATTTTGGGAAAGATCGGAGTAAAAATAGGAAAATTGCAGCTAATAGAAGATCCTCATTAATTATATTTAGTGTGATCTGTATACCTACCATATTTTTAGTCACCAGAATTATATGGTATAACCGTAACTTAAGGACAGTAATTCACCTAATAAATAAAGTCCAGGAAAACCATACAACCCCAAGAAACCCTAATACCAAGAACAACAGTCAATCAACAATGGAGGCAGCTAAACCATCAGAGAGCACCACCAAAGACATGAACCAAATCACTGATAAACTTCATGAAACTAAGATCAACAATGGAAAAGCTGAACAACAGCTTACTCTGAATGCAACTAGTGAGTTGGAGGAGGAAGAAGAGTCAGAGATCTGCTTAATAGGAACGATCCTCACAGAAGGGAGAATGACAGCTAGAGTGGTGGAAAGGCATATCGGCCGCACTTGGGATTTCATACCTGAAGGGGAGGTGACGGTGGCAGAGATAGAGAGAAATATCATGGTCTTTACCTTCCAAAATTGGGAGGTGGTGAAACAAATATTTCAAGGAAGGCCCTGGAGTATTGATGGCAATATGGTTGTAGTTCATCTGTATGATCCTACTGCTACGTATGCTGAACTGGACTGGGAGACTCATCAGTTTTGGATATGGCTAGACAAACTGCTTCCGGAACACATAAATCAAAAGTCTGTCAGGGATATGGGAGCAACTATGGGAGAAGTGGTAGCTATAGATCCTCCAAATGGTAAACCAGCTGCAGGGGATTGCTTTAAAGTATGTGTGATCATCAACTTAAGCTCTCCATTACTGAGGGGAGCTTTGGCTAAAACAAGAGCTAAGACCACTAAGTGGTATCGCTTCTTTTATGAGAAACAACCACACATGATTTGCAGAGAATGCTATGTAATCAAGCATAACAAAAACCAGTGCAAGGCAAACAAGGCTATAATGGAGGCAAAACATTTGGAGCCAAAGCAGTTTGGTCCAGTAGTTAACACCCCAAAACAATTCAATCTGCAGATAAACACTACCCCAAAACCAAGACAAATGAGAGGAATACCAAAGCATACCCCATTTGTCCCACCGAAGGATGGGGTTAGAATCCAAGAAGAGGATCACTACGCCACAGGCCCGGATTTGTGACGTTTTATTTTTCGCATCTGCAACGTTTTTTGACGTTGCGCACGTGGCAACGTCAAATAACGTTGCGCAATTTTTTTTTAACGTTGCTGTAATTTTTTTTTTTTTTTTATTAGGCAACGGTGCGGCAACGTTGACTAACGTTGCGCATGCAGGGGCATATTTGTCTTTTTACCGGAAAATAGATATTCCGGATATATATTAAAAACAGTTTTCTATTTTATACTAAAACCTTATCCTCACTCGCTCACCTCCTTCATCTTTCCCTCTCGCGAAAACCATTTTTTTTCTCTGCATATTCTTCTTCTTCCGGAAACCAGATCTAGGTATTCAAGAGAGAGCACCAAGACACCATCATACAAAGTGAAGTAGTAATAGTAGTTGTAATCGAGATGGAAATCAAAGTGGCCGCTATAATGATTTCACAGAAGTAGATCGATTTTAGGGTTTAGAACAAGAACATGGCTGAAGAAACCTCCGCAGCAGAAGAAGATATTCAGCACGGCCTGTTGAACAGCTTCAGGTAAAACTATTCTAAACCCTAGATTTCATTTCAATTGTTTTTCCATCAAAGATTCTGTTTTTGTTACCCGTAACTATGATTCCCACTCTGGGTTTTGTTTTGTTTCGCACCTCGAATTTGGGGATTTTCTTAGATCTTCTGGACTATGGGTTTTCATTCTCGATTTGAGGATTTAGGGATTTTATTGTAAATTTGACATTTTGATTGTGAAATTAGGGTGTTTATTTGATTTGTAAGAAAGGGTTTTCTTCGATTTTGGGGATTTTCAAGATATTTTTTTTTGGAAATTAGGGTTTGACTTTGGGTTTGTTTGTTTTGTGGAAGGCATCTGGGATAGCTGCAATAGATGTAAAGCTCGATTGTTGACTGTGGTTGATTTGAGATGGGTTTCGTGTGAATTCTGAATCTAGCTAGGTCTGTGGATCTGGTTGTGTGAAAGCTCGATTGTTGAATCATTGGTTCTTATGAAGTATGTAATTGCTTGTGGATTACTGTGAAGTCTGTACTATGTTCTTATGAAAGATATAATTGTGTGCTTGTGGGTGAATGGATCGTGGATTTGCTTGATAAATTTTCTTGTTATTGTATATCTAATGAAGTTATTATTGTTGTTCTTATAGTGGAATGATTGTTCAAGATAACATTGGTGTCAGTTCATAGAATTGGTGTCATTTGCCAATAATATAACTCCACAGCCATTTGTAGCTCATGCTTCTGTTTTGCAGTTTGAGAACATTCAGCTGAAATATAACTCCACAGCCAGTAAACTCTTTCCTTTACTTCTTCCTTTACCCTTTGCAGGATGTTATAAAGGGCAAGAAACAATAGCAAGGCTTGTCACTTATGATGGTGTGAAGCAGAGATTATGAAGGGGGTTTGTTATCAGCAGTGGTGGGCATCTAACCAAGTTGAATATCTAATTTCTTAACCCCCTTCTAATCTTTCTTTCTCAGTTACTCGTATATTAGATTAGTTCATCCCACTTAAGCTTATACTCTTAATTTTGTTATCTGTTATATAATAGATTAGTGCACGTTGCATGCTCACCATATTTGCATTGTTTGCAACTAAAACAGAGGCTTCATTATTGCGCATGCTTAAGGTCTCTCCTGATCTGTACTTTAGTGGTCCCATCCGAAAGTATATCATGGACAAAGGTGGAGAACTAAAATTCTGAATGATCTGAGTATGATAATCTTGCCTCTTTTTCATATTGAGTTACGACTGTTGTTTGCGCTACAGATTTCATCTGAGGTGGGGATGCAGAGAGGTACTTTATGATAAAACTATCAACGGTGACACTTATGTTTCAGGACTTGTCATGTCTAAGGTAAAGAGCTCCCGATAAAATTCTATGTAATCTTGCTGCAAGTTTCTTCAACCTGTAGAGTTTAAAGGTTCAAATTTTAGATACCTCTGTGCTATTGTTGCAGGCTACAGATAAGAAAACAGTTAAAGCTGATGTATATGTTGCAGGTGTGTGGAAAATGTTTTTGATAATACTTTCATTATTTCCTTTCATCTTATGAATCTCGAATCCGATGTGGCTAACCAGCGAGACTGTTACCTACTTATGCCAGCATGTGATGTTCCTGGAATCAAAAGATTACTTTTCTGGTAGGTTGCTTACTTGCTAAGAATAGGGCCAGATTGTTTTTCAAAGATTACTTGCCTCAAGTCAATTTAAACTCTAAAACCAATTTATAGGTATCCTTTTCAAAGACTGAAGTGACCAGATATCGTATGTAAGTGTCAGGCGCGCTAACTTGTACCTCACACCTCACAAGCTTGTATCTTGTTTACATCTGTACTAATGTATCAGTTATATTTCAGTGTCGGGAAAGGACCAGAACTACAGAGCAACCAGGATTCATTTTGACGATCTTAGGGAGAGATATGGAAATCCAATAATCGTTTTAAATCTGATTAAGGTAGGTGTTACACTTGCGATACGAAAGTTCTTAATCTGTTCAGTGCATGGTGTGTAATTCTGAACCTATAATACTAGCTTATCTTCTGTAGGCTATCTTTTAAAAGATCCTTATCAGATGGTAACCTCGTTAGTCCAAGTGATGATCCAATGTCGGCAGCAAGTGCTGGGCAAAGAAATCAGGGAGAGTGCAGTCATCTTGTTGATGATTCTACTCCTGAAATCTCAACTCGCGACAGTGACATATCACTTGCCAGGTTGGTTTATAGTTTCTTCACTATTCTTGCTTTCATAGTATAATCGTCAGGTACTATTAATTTCCTATATCAATATCTGATGGTTAATATACTGTTAGCAAGTGGGTAGAATTCTTGGTTAATATTCAGAAAATTCTTTTTCTGGATAGTGTGGTCATATTGGCAGTTTATACTTTCTTGTTTCAATAATAATTCAGTTATTTGGTTGATCAGCGCACCTGTAATTTCCTTTGATAGGACACCAACTGGAAGGTTGCTGAACAGGTTGGCATGATATACGTTTGAGAAATCTTAATAGCTCTACTACGAACTTGTTTTATGGACTGATTCTTATTTTATTTTCGTGCAGATTGTCATCAGATCTATACATGATTGATGACTCACTTCCCTTTATTCTTAACATTCTCTTAGCTAATTTTGTTGGCCTCGTGGGCATCGCAGCAGTGTTATCATATGTTCAACGACTGATGGATTATGCAGGCCATATTTTTGATTCTGCTACTGCCGCTTTGGTATGTTTACAGCAAGTTACAGGTAATCACGCAATACTTTTGTGTAGCAACATTTTTACTACAGTAGGTTGTGCAAGTGTCCTGCAACATGTTATCAGTTTAACATCACTAGGAGACAAGCTGTCAAGGTAATTCCATGAGCATCAAGCACTATGCAGCTGAAGTATCAAAATATCTTGCCCAAATCACTTGTACATAGATATTATGAACTTGTAAAGTTGCAGCTTCTATCTACTGACCTTCTCGCGTTCATTTTGTTTTAATTCCCATCTTTTGGGAGACATGTTACTGAAGCGTACAAACTCTGGTGTTATGATGCGGTATGTGAGCTCCAAGGATAACTTGAGGATCTTAATGAATCTTCTCAGGGTAAGTTACTCTCATTATTGTTATTGCGGCCCTTAACAACTGTTATATGAGCTTGGAACCCTTCGTGATTCTTATGGTCTGAAACTAAATGTTACTTTCCCTATGTTTATGTACATCCCATGCAGCACTTGAACATTCAAATATGTTGCTTATTTGAGTATTGTTCGAAATGTTGCTCTTAAACCAACTTGAACATTGACTGCCCCCTGTCTACTTGCTTTTCTCTGTGTGTGTAGTTTGAAAGATGGCTTACTTGGTTATCTTTGTTATATGTGTTGATGATCAAGCTTCAGACAACACCATACCCCTGTCTCCTCAATGGCTATATGCCAAACCAACTGAATTTATAACTTATTTTTTTTAATTAATGTATGTATTTTTTTTAATACAATATTTGGTATTTTTATACAATATTTGGTATTTTTGTTAAATACAGAATTTATTTATTTTGTAATTTTATTTTTTTTTTAATTTTAATTAAAAAATCCGCAACGTTTATAAGCGTTGCCTAAATTACAGAAAACGTTGCTCTAAATAAATTCTGCAACGTTACTTACGTTGCTTTAAATAAAAAAGTGCAACGGAAGATGCAACGGAAATTCCGTTGCTTTAATTAATTAGAGCAACGTTAATAGACGTCACGAAAAATTTGTGACGCCGTATTCGCAACGCTAATAGACGTTGCTTTAATTCTGCGCAACGTCTATAAGCGTTACAAACAGGCCCCTGTGGCGTAGTGGATGATGATGCGGCTACTATTGAGGATGTTGACATGATTGAAGCAGGAAATGTGAGAGCTGGTAAGAGACCCAGATCAAATGAAATAATTGGTCATGGAAGCACTGATAACTCGCAAAGTTCGATAAACCAAAAAGAACTCGCTTCAGTGGCAAAAGCCTCACAGAGTATTCCAGTTGTGGGAAAGTTCAACCATTCAATGCAATCTGATGGGGAAGCTAAGGTACTCTTTTACAAACCATTACCACTCTTTCATTCAGATTCTAACCATTGCGGCTATTTAAGTTATACAAGTCAAACAGTAGGTCATTTACATCCATTGCATGTTTTAATTTATGGAAGTCAAAACCGAAGTGTGCATCATCTACATTTAGCTACTGGTTCATTCATTCTTACTTTGACGTTGGCTGTATTTATTTCGAATTATTCTGTATTTATTTTCCATTCTGACCTTCCATTCCTGCATGCATCTAAACTTACATCTTGCATAACATTAATTGCATTGTGTCTAAGCACTCTCAATCATTGCACAATCTTCAACTCTTCTTATCAATACACAGCTGAATTTTTTCCTTCCAGTGAAGACAAAATGAAAGTACTGGCGTGGAATTGTCAAGGCTTTAATGCTAAGACTACTAGGGATCATTTAAAGTACTTATGTAATAAAAAAAATCCTGATATTATTTTCATTTCAGAAACCAAGATTGACTCAGACAAGATCCTTAGACTAGCTAAAGCTCTACAATCCCAAATAAGACCTATGTACCTTCAGTAGGACGTAAAGGAGGCCTCCTATTCCTATGGAAAGATGGTTTTGAGCTCGAAATCATGCATCAGTCTAAGAACATGATACATAGCTTAGTCAGACATGACCCAGCTAAGCCAGAGTGGCTTTTAAGCTGTGTCTATGGTACTCATCATCCCACAGAAAGAAAAGATTTATGGAATTACATTAGTGAACTGGGTGAAGCTATTAACCAACCTTGGGTTCTCATAGGGGACTTGAACTTTACCTACAACTGTAATGAGAGGAATACTAAGTCCGCTTCTTCTTGTTCTAAGTCAACACTTATAATTCAGACATTAGAACAGTGTGGCCTGACTGATCTAGGCTATAGAGGTAAGTCCTTTACTTGGACTAGTAATAAGCATGGTACAGGCAAGATAAAAAGTAGATTAGATAGAGCTGTAATAAATAATGAATGGACTCTAGCTTTTCCAGATGCTCAGTTAATTCATTTACCACAACTTGGCTCAGATCATACTCCGATTTTACTTAATCTATATAATCATGTCTATGTACCCTACATAAATTGGAAATTTTTTGGCTGTTGGTTATCTAACCCCTCTTGCAGAGATCAGATTATTGCAGCTTGGAAAACTAATAGCACTGGTTCCGTTGCTCACCAGTTTGATCATAGACAGAAAGTCACAAGGAAGTACTTAGCAGATTGGAACAAAAAGACTTTTGGTGATATTAACGACAGAATCCAATCATTGTATGACCAGCTGAACACACTGCAACAACAAGGGGAGGCACATAACACAGCTAACATTCAAAGGATAGAAGCTGACCTTGATCACTGGAAGAACATTAAACATGACTTCTGGAAACAGAAGGCCAATGACTACTTCTACAATGATGTGGATAAGAACTCAAAAATGCATCATGTCAATGCGAATAGAAGGAAATCAAGAAATTGAATTGATTCTCTACAATCACCAGACGGTTCTTGGATTTCAGACAGAGAAGGTTTACAAACTCTGTTGACAGATCATTTCAAGGAGGTCAGTACCACTTCACATCCCCAGCAAAGCACAGAGTTCTTGAGCAACATTCCTAAGGTTATAACGGAAGCCGAAAACACACTCCTCACCAGTATTCCTTCAGAGCAAGAAATTTTTGATACTTTGAAGAGCATGGAGGCTTGGAAAGCTCCGGGTATTGATGAGTTTCCGCCTGTTTTTTATCAAACACAATGGGAAATAGTTAAAGACGATACCATAGCTGTGGTGCAAAATTTCTTTTCTACAGGTTTCCTGCCAAAGAAAATGAATCAAACTCGTCTTCGCCTAATACCTAAAGTGCAAGTACCAGCTAAAGCAGTGGACTATCGCCCTATTGCTTTGTGCAACTCGTCTTATAAGATCATTTCAAAACTGATGGCACGTAGACTGAAGACAGTTATAGACAAGGTGATATCGCCATTTCAGTCTGCTTATGTTCCGGGGAGATTAATCTCAGACAATATCTCCTTAGCACATGAGGTCATTCATAAACTCAAAAGAACCACTAATAAAAATGGTGCAGGTTATATGGCTATCAAACTCGACATGAGTAAAGCCTTTGATAGGCTGGAATGGAGTTTCATTATTGATGGTATGAAGTCTATGGGGTTTTCAGATGGTTGGTGTTCTCTTGTATATCAATGTATAAGTACTACGGAGATCTCGGTAATCCTTAATGAGTCAGACTGTCCTTCATTCTTCCCTTCTCGAGGAATTCGCCAAGGTGATCCACTCTCTCCTCATTTGTTCATTATAGCGATGGAAGCTTTATCTAGAGCCATGACTAATGCTGAACAATGTAAAAATCTACAAGGAGTACAAATTGCAAGAAATGCACCTAGTATAAGTCATCTGCTTTTTGCAGACGACTGTTTGTTGTTTCTTAAGGCTGATCAAACCAACATCTGCAACCTGCTGAAGATTCTTGATGACTTTTGTAGCTGTTTTGGTCAACTGGTCAATTACCAGAAGAGTGGGGTGAGCTTCAGTAGTAACATAAATTACTCAGTAGCTAATAATATCATCGAAAAACTAGGAGTTAAAAGGATGAATGAGAATGAAAGGTACCTTGGAATCCCACTGTTCCTAAAGAAGAAGAAGAGGATCTCGTTTAAGAACTTGATAGACAACATGGAAACCAGACTGGCAAAGTGGAGGGGCAATGATATGTCTCAAGCAGGGCGTACTGTTATGGTAAAACATGTTTTAAACTCTGTCCCACTACATCAGATGAACAGTTTCAAGCTTCCAGTGGATACTATTGCTAAAATTAACAGTCTACAACTAAGATACTGGTGGAACAAGCCGGACAAAGGTCTCTTTTATACTTCTTGGTCGAGGATTTGCAGAAGAACAGAAGATGGAGAACTTAACATCCGGGATTTGGAATGTTTTAACCATGCTCTCCTAGCTAAGAACACATGGCGCTTGTGTACTGCCAAATCAAGTCTGTGGTCTTCCTCACTTAAAGCTAAGTACTTCCCTACTTCTAGTGCCCTTCACTCAGAACCGAAGGATGATTCAACGTGGTCTTGGAAGAGCATAAGTAATGAACTTAGCTTCATTATGAAATTCAGCTTCTGGTCCCTTGGGAATGGATCTAAGATCAGCATATGGAAAGATAATTGGGTCATGGGGCTCAATATCCCACCATTACCGCACTATAAAGCAGCTGAAGCATACAAGTATAATGTTGTTGCGGACTTGATTGATGATACTAATCATTGCTGGAAACAAGATATCATTCAGAATCTATTTGATCAGTCTACTGCAATCAAAATCCTAGCTATGCGTATTCCCATACACATCGAAGATAGGCTGGTTTGGACGATGACGAGAAATGGAGAGTTTACAGTCAAATCTGCGTACAATATTCTATATAACATCAAGCACAAGAGAAGCTACAATTACAGACCGGATTCTAATAATCTCTGGCAAAAGATTTGGGATCTAGATACAACTCCAAGAGTCAAGATGTTCATCTGGAAATGTGTAAAGGATTTATTGGCTTCGAAGGAAAGGAACGACAGACATATTCACATTGAAAATAAATCATGTGATAGATGCAACCATACCCTAGAAACTGCAAAGCACATAGTACTGGATTGTCCGATAGCTAGAATGATCTGGTTAAATACTATGGGTTTAAGGACAAGCGAAGGAAACTGGAGTTCACTAAGTAGCTGGGTTACTGAATGGCTGGAAGATGAGGAGCTGGAGGATGCTGTAAAGATAAAAATGGCTATTATTGCCTGGCATCTATGGAAAGAGAGATGCCTGATGGTGTTCCAGAAGAAAACTACCGATCCTCAGTCCTTATTGGCGATCATAAACAGATTCCTATCAAATGCAGAGGCTGCTAAAACTAGGAAACAGTTGCATTCCCAATCAGTGCATTCAACTAATATTCCCCATGCATGGTCTAGACCTGATAGAGATTGCATTAAAGTTAACTGTGATGCATCATTTTCCAGCAGTAATAAAAATGGTGGAGTTGGACTAATTGCTCGTGATTTTGCAGGTAAACATATCGGTTCAAGATGCTGGTATATCGGAGAAGCAATAAATGCCGAGGCAGTGGAATGCATAGCAGCAGAAAGGGCAGTAGAACGGCAGCTGGCTTGGGGTGGAGAAGGGTTCAGTTTGAATCTGATGCTGAAAGGGTGGTGAAGGCTATTAAAAGAATCAGCCATAATGTTGCGTGGCAGAATAGAGGAGTAGTAGATGATATCTCCTACAACTTATCGAAGTTTAGTTTTTCAAGTTTCAATTATGTCAATAGATTAGCTAATAATTGTGCCGATGCCTTAGCAAAGCATGCACGAAAGTATTCTATTTCGGAGTCATGGAGAGATACTCCTCCCAGTTTTATTTCTAGTAGTTTCTTATTGTCAGACAATTTAAACCCACTTTAAATGAAAACCATTTTTCGTATCAAAAAAAAAAAAAGCATAATGCCTCTCGGAAGCACTTTTATTTTGGGTTCAAGCCAAGACCGGACTCGAAATAGCTGATGTGGTTCGTTTGGGTTTCTTAGGGCTAGGAGTGGGAAAGGACCTACTAGGGCGTTTTTTCCGTGCATCTGGCCCCACTTTTCGAAACGAACCGTCAGTATAGGATAATCCAAAACCGTAATATACACCAACGGACCATATTGTCTTGTTATTTAAGTAAAATATAACGTGCTACACAATAACTATGGTCATGTTCCAAAACCCTAACTAAACCCTTCGCTAAAAGGCCTCCTCTTTCACGAAGATTGAAAACATCAGTAGAGAGAGTCGGCTACAAAAACCCTTCAACAAAATCAAGAGGTAGAGAGAAGAGAGAGGGCGGAAAAAATTAAACCCTAGAAGTTTTTCTTTGTTCTTCCTAAAACGCCTCCGTAATGTCGACGGCGACGTTTCTACTGCATGAAGCTGCATCTGGTTACTCATTGTTTGAAGCTCATGGTATAGATGAGATAGGATCAAACACTGAGGCTGTTAGGAATTCAGTCACTGATCTTAATAGGTTTGGTAAAGTTGTAAAGATTGTTGCTTTTTCACCATTTGGTTCTGCTTTAGATGCTCTTAACCAGTGTAATGCTGTCTCTGAAGGTGATGAATCTTTCTTACCAATTTTTCAATTTTTTTTTTTTGTATTTTTCTATTTTTTTTTTTGTATTTTTATCATTAGTTAAATGATGTTGTTATGGATTTGTATTAGGTTATGGATTTTTTGTGTATTGCTTCGTTTTGTTTTTGTTTTTGTTTTTGTTTTAAGTTTTTCACTTGTATTGGGGTTTTGAGCTCCTCTACCCAAATCTGCACTTCCACCACCACAATCAAGACCCACATAAACACCACCTCCACCGCCATCATCCACCATGATCCAAAGCTCCCACCTTTTAGTTGAAACACATCATCCACCATGTCAAGTCCTCTGCCTGCAGCAACCCTACCTGCTGCTATACCAACTAATCATCTGTTGCACCAGCCCCACCTCAAACTAGCTCCTAGACTGCTACATCTAACACCTATATCCCACCACCAGTCCAACACTACCACTTGGTGAAGGCTTGGTGATGGGGTGGGGTGTGGTGTGGTGTTGATTTTGGAAAAGGTGGAGGTCTTGGTTCTTGTTCTTTCATGTGGTGGTAGTGGAAGTTAGGGTTTTAAAATGTTTAAACTTTAGTTTGAGAAGCAATTTTTGTGAGTTTTGAGTTTTTCTATTGGTTGTGTTGCTAATTAAGGATCAATCTGCATGTTTGCTTTGCACTCTGTTGCTAGCTTGTTGTGTGGAAAAGTCCAACCTTAACGGGTTCTATCAATTTTACTTTTAGATTGTATGGTTTGTTTTTAGCACAATGGCTTGTGGATTTGCGTTGATTGCTTGTTGTTATTTGGGGTTTTGCAGGGCTTATGACTGAAGAGTTGAGAAACTTTTTGGAGTTAAATTTACCAAAAGTGAAAGCAGGAAAGAAACCTAAGTTCAGTCTTGGAGTTGCCGAGCCAAAGATTGGATCACATATCTTTGAAGAAACTAAGATTCCTTGCCAAAGCAATGAATTTATTCTTGAACTTCTCCGCGGTGTCCGCTTTCATTTTGATAGGTTCATTAGTGACCTTAAGGTGTGTAGCTTCTATTCCACACTTTCTTTGTTTTCTTGTTTTTTGTTGTTGTAAATTTGGTTGGTACTTTTATGAATGAGTTTTTTATTGTTTGCTTTGTAGCTCACCGATCTGGATAAGGCTCAGCTTGGGTTGGCTCATAGTTACAGCAGAGCTAAGGTGAAGTTCAATGTCAACAGGGTTGATAACATGGTTATTCAAGCCATCTTCCTCCTTGATACTCTTGATAAAGATGTCAACTCCTTCTCCATGAGAGTCAGGTGTGTTGTTGAAGCTTGCTCATGCATTGTTATTTCTGAGTATATCATCATGTTTCTTTATAAACTGATTGACTTGATTGTTGTTTGTCTGCTCCTCTAATCAGAGAGTGGTACTCGTGGCATTTCCCTGAACTAGTGAAGATTGTGAATGATAATTATCTTTATGCCAAAGTGGCAAAATATGTTGAGAACAAGTCTGAGCTTTCTGAGGACAAGATCCCAGGATTAACTGAGATACTTGGGGATGAAGACAAAGCCAAGGAGATTGTGGAAGCAGCAAAAGCATCCATGGGTAAGTCTTGTGAATCTATGGTTTCTCTCTATCTCTCTGGTCAATTTGACATTGGTATTTCTGTTCGCAGGGCAGGATTTGTCCCCTATTGACTTAATTAATGTTAAGCAATTTGCCCAAAGAGTGATGGACCTTGCACAATACAGGAAGAATCTACATGAGTATCTAGTGAATAAGATGAATGATATTGCACCAAATTTGGCTTCTCTTATTGGTGAAATCGTTGGGGCTCGTTTAATTTCTCATGCTGGTAGTCTTACAAATTTGGCCAAGTGTCCTTCCTCGACTCTTCAGATTTTAGGTGCCGAGAAAGCCCTCTTTAGGTAATGGTTAATGGTTAATTTGGTTTTTCTTTCTCACTTGTGCTTGGGTTCATCATTGAGTTCAGAGATTTGGATGTTTTGGTCTTTACAAGATTTTATGCACAAGTCTGCTGGCCTTCTTTTGGTTTAAAATCTTTTCTTGCAATAAAATATTCTGTTATTTTTCTTTGTTTAACATCATCCCTTGGTTTTCTTGTACACAGAGCCCTCAAAACTCGAGGGAACACGCCAAAATATGGTCTCATCTTCCACTCATCATTCATTGGACGAGCATCTGCAAAAAACAAAGGTCGTATGGCTCGTTATCTTGCAAACAAGTGTTCTATTGCTTCTCGCATTGACTGCTTCTCAGGTAAGTTCATTGCGTTGCTAAATGCTGTTGTTTTGTGCATGTACTTGGCGTTTATTTAGTCTGACCCAATATTACCATTGATAACAGAGACAAACACTACTGTATTTGGGGAGAAGCTCCGTGAACAGGTTGAGGAGAGATTGGATTTCTATGACAAGGGTATTGCACCTCGCAAGAATGTTGACATGATGAAAGCTGCCATAGAAAGTAATAAAGGTGAGAATGGTAGAATGCTGATTTCTGGCTTATATTTGTTGGTTCTTTTGCCCATTCTGCATGTCTCTTACAGTGCAATCATTCCTTCTTGAAATATTATTTATCTAGCTTCGTGATAGGAACCATTTATCTTTACTACTTAATTCATTGTAATAATCATCATTTACTACTTAATAGTCGTCATTCATCCTTGGAATGCTCTCCATTCAGCTTTAAATCATCGTATCTAATCAGTTGTAACTGGATTCTGTACTACTTGTGTAGTTTGTTTCTCATTCTTCATTAATGAATTCACAGGTGAAGAGAAAACTGACATGGATATAGAGGATGGAGTTTCAGCAAAGAAGAGCAGTAAGAAGAAGAAGTCCAAAGGTGGTGTAGAGCCTATGGAAGAGGACAAATCAGCAGCTAAAGCAACTAATGGACATGCTTCAGAAGAGGATATGGGGACTGAGAAGAAGAAAAAGAAGAAGGAGAAGCGCAAGTCCCAGGAAAATGGTGAGAATGGAGTTGAGTCGGAGCAGAACGGAACAGCCAAGAAGAAGAAGAGCAAGAGCAAGGATGCTGAAGTTGATGGTGTTGAAACTGTCAGCGAAGTGAAGAAAAAAAAGAAGTCTAAAGCTTAGTTTAGTTTTAGGATAAAATGTTCTTTCTTGGTAACTAAGCTTAGTTATATAGAGGTGTTTTGGCAAGTACTGCCTCTGTATTTGGTTTATGTTTTTCAACTCTTTTGTAGAATTGACTATATTTAATATTTTCTGCAGTTATAGTTTCAGATATCAAGTTTCTGCTCCTCTGTCCTGGAGCTATGGCTGAAACCAACTTCCTGCTTCAGCCAGAAACACAGTGTTCTCTTATCACTAGGGACCAAGAGAGTCGTTCATTATAATTTATGAAAGTCCCAGTCCCAAATTGTTGTCCAAAAGATTTCGTGTTGGGGATACTTCGAATCAGATGATTGATTTTTGCAATCATATTTTTACGGTAAAGGTGGTTCCTGATGATGAATTTACAAACACTAGTGTTGTTCTCATTGAAAGAAGCATTGGCCACAAGAAGCGCTATCGTGGTATCCAGAGGTTTTCCGACGGAAACTAGAGTTGTAAAAGTCTCTACAGATAAAGGCTCCTCTTGCACATTGGAGTGTCCAAGGAAATTGGAATTCCTTCGTTAAAGGGTTTCCACAAGAAAAGCTAAATTTTTGGTGGACATGGGAGTGTCCAAATAAATTTGGTTGGAGCAAGAGGTTGGTGGTTTTGAAGGTTTGAGCTTAGGATTAGGCATTTGTATCCTGGGCTGGTTGTACATTTTCCTTTTTTTTTTTTTTATAAGAAACTTTAAATTAGATTACTGAAAATAGGGAAAAACATTGTTAGATGCATCATGAGTGATTGCATCGAAAATAAAACTAGGTGGATATTGTTCTACAAAGAAGGGTACATCTGCATTGAGTTTTTGCGTCAACATAGTTGCAGCCCTGTTTGCATCCTTCTTAACCAAACTGGAAATAAAAGTTTTCTGAGTAGACAGTGATTGTAATAGCGGCTGTGCGGTATTCTTCCATAGTGATTTGGCTTGCCAACGCATCCTTTGATTTGCTCCAGTGAGTAAGCCATGAGTTGCTTTCATCGTGTTTTCTATCCAGACCGTGTTTTCCTCCTGTTCCGCTCCCCATTTAATAGCTGCAATGACCGCCATTACCTCCCCTTCCTCTCTACTCTGCATCTGGATGCCCTGCATCCTCACCTGCCTGCATACACCCAAATGATTTTGTAAGATTAAAGCGTAAACAAGCATATTATTTCCTGCATACCATTTAACAACCACATTTATTTTCAGCTGTCCTCTATTAGGTGATTTCCATGTCTGATGAAGTGTTGCAATGTCTGAGCTAGTTGTCAGACTTCCAATGTCTTCATTGTTTATCCGGGTATTGTTTTTCCAGA
>JAJJMA010013297.1:0-10960 GCA_023529015.1 Papaver nudicaule | reverse complement strand
ATTTTTGAGATCGTCCAGACTTTTACCATAAGACTCACGAGCCAAAACGAAAAGTTGGTAGTATTTCGGTACCCCTTCTTTTTCATTAACCATTTTACTTTGCTTTTCTCAGAGCGAGTCAAACAGCTGGAGAGCGAACTGGAGAAGCGAAACAAAATTGTTGAGGATCACAAACTCTGTACGGATACCATTTCTGACTTGGCGGGGAAGCTTACTCATCACAATGGCTGTGAGGAAAGGTTGAATCGAGCTTTGGAAGAACATCTCCAATGCCTTGCTCAAATTGCTGAGTTGAATCTTCGACTCCAAGATCACAAGAAATGCCGAGCTAGTATTGAAGGCCTTGAGAGCAAAGTGGAGTATCTGGGGAAAATCCAAGATGGGCTCAAAACTGATTTAAGTCAAGCTCAAAAGGATTTCCAAGTTAAAGATACCAAGCATAAGCAACAACTGCTTCTAATGGATTTCATCGCTGTTCAAGAGTTTGTAAATGCAGAATACCCCAAGTTAAAACTCGAGATACCCGCCAAGTATGTCATTGCTCCTAAACCTCCCGCCATAAATGAGGTTGTAGACTGAGATCAAGACGGTGAAGGTTCGGGGTCTAGCGGAGAAGAAGAAGAAAATTTTGAAGAAGAAGTGAATGAGGAAGAAGACGAGGAAGAAGGAGAAGAATAAGAAAGTGAAAAAGAGGAGGACGGGGAAGAAGTAAAGGAAGAAAACAAAGGAGGGAGCAATGAAGGTGGCATGCCTGAAAAGATTAAGGCGGCGAATGAAGAGGAGAAGAACCTCGGCGGTGATGATCTAGTTATACCTCCTGCCCAAGAGGATGTTTCAACCCCTGTGGCTCAAGATGATGGGGAGTCTAGCCCCTTTGCAGATCCACGCTGCTGAAGTAGAAAGGAGCGGAGAACCATCTTTATAATTTGCACCCTCGTTACATATTTCTGCTATTTCTTTTTGTTATGAACAATATCACCTTTCCTTTTGAATATCGCCACGAAAATGTTACTTCTATGTTTTTCATCCTTCGTTGTTTATGTGTAATTTTCCTTTGTCAATTTGACATACTCTTTTTATGTTTGTCTTCAAAGACTTGACTTGCCATTGAGTGAAGTCCTGTGCTTGTACCGCCAATAATTTCATGCAGAGCCTAGGTTAACACCCCAGCCGTAACCATTACTTGTTCCCGTCGGCGATCTATTATAAGTTGTTTGGGTCGCCCAGTAGGCTTATTGCACTGTAGCTTTCGCCAGAGGTGATGCTACGGTGTAGGCTAATTAGCACAACGGCTCTCGCCGATGTGATGCTACAGAATAAGGTCTTAGTTGCCAAACACTTACAGACCAACAAGTAACACGACTGGCCTTACAGCTAATCCTGGGTCGGTCTTACCATTACAAGGAGGTTGTTCACTCAATGAAGCAAGCAAGCTTTCATATCTTCTGAGCAAGAGTCCTTAGCTCTAGCTAATTTTATTAATTTGGGCATTATGCCTTTAGTGATGGCGCTTGGCCTTAGTACCTGATCAGGGTTTTTGTTTATGTGGCTTTATTGCCTTGTAATTATTTGGCATTTTTGCCTCAGTAGGTGGCTTTGCAGCCTGGTAATGGGCATTTTTGCCTCAGCATATTATGCTCTTATTACTTTAGTGAAGCCTTTAGGCTTTAGACGTCACTGTGGTCAGAATACCCATCGAAAATGTAAATGACACTGTGACTTGTTAACGGGGTTCGGCGCATGATAGCAAACCTACGTCCCCGGATCTTATTCGTTATTGCTTTACATAAGCTAATAAGACTTCTTGGGTATTATACCCGCCCAAGACTTCGGATTTTACATTGTTACTTTCAAGGATAGTACTTCTTGATGAACTTGGCGTTCCAAGGATGCTCTAGTTCTACGCCATGTTCATCGATCAACACATATGCACCGCTTCCAGCTACTCTTTTAATCACGTAAGGGCCTTCCCATACTGGTTCCAACTTCCTACATCCCTTTCGTTGGGACGGGGGAATTTCTCGAAGTACCAACTCGCCAGGCTGATATTCACTTGGGATCACCCGCTTGTTGTATTCTCTAGACATTCGGCGATGATAATTTTCCATGTGTGTAAGAGCGATCAACCGCTGCTCTTCCAAATCATCCAGCTTGGATAGAATCAAGTCAGTATTTAGATTCTTCTCCCATGCCTCATGCTTTGTAGTTGGTAGGATTACTTCAGATGGGAGTACTGCCTCAACACCATAAGTAAGTAGGAAAGGAGATGCTCCAGTTGCTTCTCGGATGGTAGTCCTGTAAGACCACAAAACATTGTGTAAATGCTCACACCATGCTTTTTTATGTTTCTCCACCCTTTTCTTCAGCCCCATTCCAATAGTCTTGTTGGTGGATTCCGCTTGCCCATTACTCTGAGGGTATAATGAAGTTGATTTTCCCAGCTTGACACTGTAATCAGCGAGTAACTTTCTAATGTTATCGCCGACAAGTTCCTTTCCATTATCGGTACATATCTCCACCGGTACGCCGAATCTGCAAAATATATTCTCCCAAATGAATGTGAATACTTCTTGTCCTGTCTTCTTCTTGATAGCTTTGGCTTCACACCACTTGGTGAAATAATCCGTCGCCACAATGATGTATTTCCGTTGCCCCAACCTGTAGTCAGTGGTCCAATTATATTAATGCCCCACTCGGCGAAGGGCCAAGGGCTGAGCACTGAATTTAATGATGTCGTTGGCGCTTTAATTCTTCTTCCATACAACTGGCATTGTTTACATCGCTGAACATATTCTTTTGCATCCCTATTCATCCACGACCAATAGTACCCCTGCATTCTAACTTTTAATGCTAATGCTCTTTGACCGCTGTGATTCCCACAGTCTCCTTCATGGATTTCTTCCAATAATTTCTTGCCTTCTTCTCTTGATACACAACGCAGCAATGGTCCAGAGAATGACCGGCGATACAAAATTCCATCTCGAAGCTCATAGTTCGCTGATATACTAATGACTTGGTGAGCTAAAATTTGCTTTCCTGATAGCGTAAGGCGGTCCAAATAATACCGTATCGGCGCTCTCAAATCTGTCTCCGCTGATTCTTCAGTGCTTGTTGTCAGTACCTCCCTTTGTTCTCGCGCTTCCACCGATGATTGCTTCACTCTTTCAATAGCTATTGAAGGGATATCAGGATTTGTCATCATTGAGGAGATGAAAGCCAAAGCATCAGCGTGCTTGTTATCTTTTCTGCAGATGTGGCGAAACTTGATACCTGTGATCCTCTGGGCATACTCCCTAGCAAGTTTTAGGTACTTCTGCAGAGACGGATCTGTTGTCTGGTATCGCCCAGAGATTTGTCGAATCACTAGATGAGAGTCACTTGTTAATCTAACATCACTGATGCCCATCTCAATTAGTATTCGCATGGCGTGAATGACCGCTTCATATTCTGCCTCATTATTTATCGCCGGAAATTCCAGCCTCAGCGAGTGTACTATCCTGGCTCCTTTCGGCGAGGTTAAGACAATTCCTATTGCTTTTCCTTCTTTATTTGATGATCCATCGACATAAACTTCCCATCCGTCAGGACTGCATTTTAATAGATCTGGCATTCACTCATCCAACGAGAATGGGATTTCTTCTATTTCTTCTTCTTCTTCAATTGGAAAGTCGGCGAGGAAGTCTGCAATAACTTGAGACCGCTGTGCCATACGTATTTCGTATTGAACGCCAAACTGCTCAATTTGCTGATTCCATTTGACGATCCGTCATACTCTTTGAGAGCTGTGCATAATGGATTCTATTGGAGTCTTGGTTAAAACAACAATGGGGTGAGCATGAAAGTATGAACGTAGTCGCTGGGATGCAAAGACTAACGCCAAGATCAGTTGTTCAATTTTGGTGTAATTCTTTTCTGCCCCTTGTAATGTTCTGCTAATATAATAAATAGGCGTTTCTCCAGCCTTAGTTCTTACAAGCACAGCACTAATGGCGAAGGGTGTTGCAGCGAGATAGACTCTGAGTTCCTCGCCATGCTCAGGTGGTTGAATTGCTGGAAGAGTGGCGAGATACTTTTTCATACCTTGAAAGGCAGCTTCATGTGCCTCAGTCCAGTTGAACTTTTCTCCTTTCTTCAATGTTTGGAAGAATAATTTGCACTTGTCAGAGAATCTGGAGATAAATCTATTAAGCGATGCCAAAGTTCCATTGAGACGCATAACATCCTTCACTGTTACTGACGAAGGCATCTCTAAAATTTCCTTAATCTTGGCTTGATCATCTTCTACACCTTTCTTAGTGACAACATACCCCAAGAATTTTCCCGACGACGCCAAAAACACACTTTGCTGGATTTATTTTTAGCTTGGTAACACGCATGTGATCAAATATTTCTCTGAGGTCTTGCACATGAGTTTGCTTCTTCTTGCTTTTTTCAAGCATATCATCAACGTACACCTCCATTGTTTTGCCTATCCATTTTTCAAACATCTTCTGCGCCATTTCTTGGTAAGTAGCACCGGCGTTCTTCAATCCAAAGGGCATTCGGGTATAACAAAACAATCATTTGGTGGAAAAGAAAGATGTGTGCTTCTGATCTTCCTCCGCTAAGGGTATCTAATTATACCCTGAGTAACCATCCATGAATGATAGCAACTCATGACCTGACGTAGCATCTACAGTCTGATCAATACTTGGTAGCGGAAAACTATTCTTCGGATATGCCCTATTGAGGTCGCTGAAGTCAATGCAGATCCGCACTCCCTTGTTCTTCTTGGGTACCACTACCATATTAGATATCCATTGAGGATATTGCACTGGCCTTATGATACTAGACGCCCTCATCTTGTCAATCTCTGCCTCCACCGCTTCTTTGTAGGCTAGAGCCAATTTCCTTATCCTTTGCTTGAAAGGCCTGATCTTTGGATCGATATCCAGCTTATGACATGCTATCGCCGGGTCAATGCCTGGCATTTCATTCATGCCCCAGGCGAAGACATCGACATATTCTTTGAGTAATGCTTGTAACTCCGCCGACTCGTCTTCATTTAATAAAGTACCAATTTTTACCATCTTTGGATCACTCTCTTCGCCGATATTTATATCTCTAGTAGGTTCCACCGCCGTAAAATGTAATTCTGGTTCTCCCATCGGCGATGGTTCCTTTAATTGCTATAAGGTCTTCCCTCCAGATTTCGCCGAGTCCTCTACTGAGTTTACTGAATGCACATATGTTGACGGGTCGACGATGAAGTTTTGGATCTCTTGCTCCTTTGCAGCTTCCTTGCCCTGCTTCTTTTTCTCTATGATTTTGGCTTTTCTATTTTCTCGCATTTGTATATCTGTTGTATTGCAAGCTTTCGCTACTGCCAAATCTCCTACGTATTCGGCGACTCCTATAGGTGTTGGGAACCTTAGACGCTGGTGGTAGGTGGAAGGTACTCCCTTTAGGCTGTGAAGCCATGGTCTCCCCAGGATGGCAGCATACAGCGAATCAACATCCACAATGCAAAGAGTAGTGTTCAAGAAGTATTCATCACAAATCACGATGTTAAATTCAATTTCACCTTTAGGCTTAGACGCTATTCCATTAAATCCATAAATATTGTAAGAGGACACTGTCGGCGAAGGGATCTTATCGTCTTTTGCTTTCATCGCCTCGTAAGCAGAGTTGAAAAGAATGTCCACTGAACTTCCTGGATCTATAAGTACCTTAGGCAATCTGAATCTTCCCATTTGAATGGTGAGGACCAGAAGATTGATATGATTCCTTCCTCTGGAGGTATCTCATCAGCGGAGAAACCTACACAAGCCTTCATCCAATCTTGCAAGGGTTCTTGTTTAGCGGCGACGCTGCAAATTTCATTTCCCATTCTATCTCGCTTATGCACTCGGGATAGGACATTATCGTGGAACTCATCCCTGGTGATCTTTGAATGTACAATAGAAAAACAGTCCAATTCCAACAAGTCTCGCTCTACTTTCACCTCATACACATTTGGAGCTTGTGTTGGAATGACTTGGATCGGTTGAACCATAATAGGTGGTGCTGGTGGCAATTCAAGGAATTCCTGGAATTTCCCCAAGCGAATGAATCTGTGAACTTCCTGCCTGCTGCACGCCGGTACAGTTTTCAGTTGTATGGTCGTGGAACTGATGGAATTCACAGAAGGAATTAGTATTGGTCGGCGGGACTCTGGGATTTCCTCTATTGTAAGGATAGCGTATATCGTCTCTGCAATTTGAGTTCTCGATTTGCCCCCATGCATCAGTATAAGAGACACGTAACTTTGGTAGGGTAGCGTCTTGGAAAGGTTGTTGATTGCCTCTGCCGAATTTTCTGTTATCTCCATTATATCTTCTATCGCCATTCCCATTTCGCCGATTATCTCTTCCGCCTCGACCATTGCCGCTCCTCGATTATCTTGCTTATCTCTTCCGCATAGTTGTCTCGCTTCTGTGAATTCCAGTGCTGATCGACGGTTACTTGCTGTTGTTGCTTTACTACGTCAGGTACTACCATCGCCGAAGAAGGGATTTGCGCCAACCTCTGCTGCTCTGCTTTCTTCCATTCTTTTTTAATTTCTTCTTTTTCTTCCGGCGAGTAATTGTTGATCGAGTGAATTTGCTTCGCTCTCTCCTTCTTTAGGCGAAGCTCTTCTGCTTGGATTTCTTCATAATTTATCCATTCATCCTGCATAGCCCTCAAAGTTTTCATATCCTTTGGCGCATCCCAGAATAATTTTTGGTACATTGGGTCTGATGTTTCCAAAGCACTAATAAATGATCTTATTTTTTCCTTGTTTGATACTGATGATCTCACTTCGCTGCTCGACTTTCTCCATCTTTGAATAAAATTTTTGTAGGTCTCTGAGGGTCTTCTCTTGATGTTGAATAGTCTTTCCACGCCAGGTCGACTTCTATTTTTCTGAATAAATGCACGTAAAAATTTTCTCTCTAATTTCTCAAAAGATTTAATTCTTCCTTCCTCCAATCCATCAAACCAAGCTAAGGCTTCATCTTTAAGTGTGGCGGGAAATGCCATACACATTATAGGATCTGATCCTACCCATGCCGCCAAGTCTCGCTTATAACTCCTCAAATGTTGTGCGGGATCTCCAGTTCCATCAAAAGTGGATGTGAATTTTGGCATGGAGAACCTTGTGGACACATACCCATATGTAATACAATCTTGAAAGGGTGTTTTCTGTGCCTCTGAAAGTGTTACCTTGTATTTCGACTCCTTTGAAGATCCACTTAAAGTCGCCACTTTGGTTTTTAATCGGAGAAGCTCTCTTTTCATGCCCTTATCTATCTTGTTCCGCCGTCCTGAATCACTATATTCTTCGCTATCCCTTCTAAACACATCTTTCCTTCTACCCCTCTCATCATATTTCGCCGATGAATCAGAGACTTCCATTGTGCTTGTTCCACTTTTTTCTGATCGGCGAGTTGTATGTGAATGAGATGCATGGCTCCTGTTTTGTGCCGCTTTCCTGCTTTCCCCCATCAACTCTCTATGGCTTTGAAGTACAGTTTCCATCTGCAACTGCATTTGCCTCTGCATCTGATCTGCTTGCCTGTTATTAGCCTCAAGAATCTGCTTCAGCAAAGTTTCCGTAGTATTAGTGGATCCTGTGTTGTCTGCCACCACCACTGGGCGAGTTATAGTGGTGCCTGGTACTATCATCACATCATTTCCACTAGCGGCCTGTGGAATATCTCCTGCCGTAATAGGTTCAGCAACTACTGTCGGTACTTCTTCTGCCACATGGGAAGCTTCGCCGGTAGCTCTTGGGATTTCATTGGCCGCTACTGTACCCCTTGCACTAGTGTTCTGAATTACTCCCGCAACATTTGATTATTCGCCGATGGCTCTCTGGGTGACTCCACCACCGTCAATATGCTCGCCGTAAGTATTAGCTTCTATTTCGCTGCTGACCCTCCGCAATATCGCATTAGGCTCAGGTGATCTTTCTGCATTCTCTAAGTGAGTGATATCTTCCATGTAAACCTCATCTTGGCGTGATGTTCGCTGGACTGGTGGCCGCCGAGATGAACTTGCCAAAAAAGGATTTGACACACCAACTGGTTCCACTCCCCTGCTTCTGGTGTTGTGATGGCTACTGGGAAACGTAACTGGTGTAGGAAGGATAGGATATCGTGGAGGCCTACCCGCTGGGGCTTTACCGCTTCTTCCTCTAGGACCCATTCGCCGAAGATCTGTAAAAGAAGACAAACACACTTCCTGACAGTATTGCTCTGTTAGTACTGTGGGTAAGTGCCAAATAAGTTAGTTGGATTGCTTTTTCAGAATGTTAATGAATGACGGACAAAAGTGGCAGCTTTAAATCACATGTGGTACAGATAATGATCTAATCATGACAAAAATTGCAAAAACATCATAGGCAGTTGTGATTTTTCGATCAAAAGGGCAGTATGGCGACTATTTTGAGAAAATTTGAAAACAGTTTCATCCATGACCCTGAGACTTGTACTAACTCGCCGGAAAAGAATGCCAATCTGCCGGAAATATATATCTATATTATTCATAAACAGACTCAAAGTTGCATATTTTCCTACACGAAAATAACATTTTTTTTCTCCACTCAAATGAACCACTATCTCTGTTACTCATATGATAAAGGTGAAATATGTGATGAACCACCAAATCACGCAAGCAAATTTTTCATTTTGTCAAAAATAACATCTAAACATGGCATGGTTACTAAAAATAGCAAAAGATGTGCTGAAAATCCAGCTACGGCGCTACAAACATACTAAAAATAGCCTGGTTTTCTCAATCGTAGCAATATTCTTCAAGAACAGACCACAATATATGCTATATATGGCAAATCGAAAAGAAAAACAAAGGGAAAACCTTAAACATCGAAACTAACACCTCTAAATAGCCATAAAAGGTATGCAACAACACTACCGGCGAGATCCACAACATGTGAATGATACCACATATGGAAACAAGAGAACATATGATAATCTCAACAAATCATGTTAAAAATCAAAGAAAACACAAGTTCAAAACCTTTTCTAGCGCCAAAATGTAACAGCCTAAAATCCCATGGGTGAGATCTTAGGTTGTACACCCATATATCATACACAAACATACACCATATCATGAACATGAAAGATAAATTAGAGTTAAGGGTTAGAGATACTTGACAAGAGATTTTACTTGGTTCGCCCTCATAAGTGAGGACTACATCCAAGGATTTCCACTAGTATAAGCATGATTACAACTCTCTTACCTAATAATATTCTAAGTATGATCTCACAATAAGAACCCTAATTCCTGTCTTGGGCTAAGGAGAGCAAATAAAGTACTTTTCCTCTCTCTAGACCAAACCATGAAATGTCCAACCCTTTTTCCAAGGGTTTCTCTCGCTATTTATAGAAGATTACATTGTGCTACACAGCTAATACAGAAAAGTTACATTCTGATGCTAACTTGTCTTCACTCGCCGACAGAATATGTCGCCGAGGTAGTATTTTATCTATCCCTTCTTGGCGGGCAAGTCTTCTAAAGGATAAGGATTGCTGACGAGGTTTCCACTGAGTCAACAAGTCAACTCTGACAATCTATCCGTTCTGACGAGTGATTAATGCTCACCTACTTCTCAACTACCTTCGCCGTACACCTTTATTCCCGCTAATGCTGCTTTACTCGCCTGCTTCTTCTGTATGCACCGCTGATATTTCCTTTTCAAGGATGCCTCGCCTAAAGCTTTACCAGTGATTCCATACTTCTCATAAGTGACCTTCCAGATACACCTTCGCCCCTAGGATGCTATTACTATGTAAAGGCATTTTCTACCCTTACACTCGTTCACCCCGTTGCTGAAGAAGGAGCTTGCCTTCGTATGGACATCCGTCCAATAAGAAGCATTCCGCAAGATTCATCAGTTGCTCTTGTCACCGGCGGTCATGAAGTCTCCCGCACAAGAACGACCACTACTCCTCTACACCGCCTCGAGCGACGTTGCGATCGGAGCACTACTAGCACAAGAAGACGAAGGAGGAGTCGAGTACCCGGTCTACTACATCAGCCGTACCCTAAAAGACGCGGAACTGCGACACCCCAACGATGAGAGAGCGTGCTTGTCCCTGGTCTTTGCAGTACAAAAACTTCAACACCACCTCCTTTCCACCCGAGTAGTCCTGATCGCGAAGGCGGACCCCATCGAATTTCTCCTCTCGAAGCCTGCCCTGATTGGGAGACCAGCGAAGTGGTTATTACAAATGTCCGAGTTCGACATAACAGCGTATCCCCGAAGGCCGTCAAGGGGAAAGCAGTAGCCGACCTTCTTGCTGTATTCCCGGGAGAAGACTCTACGGCCCTACACGAGGAGGTACCAGGAGAATTCCCCGAAATAGCACTGGTGAAAACAAACACATGGCTTTTGTACTTCGATGGATCTGCTACCCCAAGCGACAACACTGGAGGAGTCGGCGTCGTCCTAGTATCCCCGACAGGTGAAGTGTTCTCCCATTCATTCAAACACTAGTGGATTTTGGCCGTTTTACGACCCTGAGCTATGACCCCCATTAATGGTGGTTAGTCCTACAACCACCAAAGAGGGTCGTTTCACTAGTAAAAAATGAGACAAAATTAGTAAAAATTAAACCAACCTTATTTGGGGTCGTAAAACGAAAATTAAATTACCAAAATAACCATCGAGTATACCACCCTATTACCACAGATGAACATAGTGATATCCCTAAAGATCTCAGCCATCCATGACCACATATAAAAACACCTAAATTTATATCCCTAAAGTCCTAACATAGTCGACACAAAACTTCTCTTCTTCTTCTTCTAGCTTCATGCACCGCACTCAGTTACACAACCATCTCTCTTCCCTTCTGAGAGATCACTATCAGAACCATATCTGTTTTTATTCCATGTGATTAGGATTTTCTTGATTAGGTATAAAAAACCAATCACA